>JAGFPH010000797.1:329550-339796 GCA_018207615.1 Philaenus spumarius
ATTGGAATGAAATTTGGTATGTAGCTTCCTCTAGGGCCATAGGTGCTCACTAAGAAAGGGTATGAAAAATTTTTAAATTTTAGGAGGGGTTTGGGGGGATCAAAGTTACTAAAATCATAATTTCAGATCTTTTATTATTATGACAAAGGTGCTTTTATTATTTAAGATCTATATATATAAAAGCCAAATACCACTCACTGACTAAACACTTAAAAAGAATACAATTACGTTAAAAAGACTGAAAATACCAACCACCACGGGCAACGCCGTACGGGTCAGCTAGTAATTATATATGTTTAGTGTTGGTAGAGTAATCAGCTGTTTGCTTTAATATTAGCATATCGTTAACAGTCGATTTAAAAAATTGAAACAATTATTTGTATTTCTAACATTTTAGGTTAGGTTTATGTTTAAGTGTAGACCTGAGCCTTGCTGGTTCTTTTAACCTTCATTATAACTCTTTACAATAGGTAATCTAGAGCACCGGATATGCTTATAAATAACTGTTTTTATGTTGTTACTTACCCACCAGCAATCCCTTTGTGAAGTGTTTCCTTCAATTGACATGTATATAACAACACGTGTTTCGGACATTTTAGTTTGTCCATCGTCGGGTGATAAAACCGCAATTAAAAACATTCAACTCTATACAACACAAAATAAATTGTAGGAAATAAGTTATCTATCATTTAATTATTTAACGGGGTTGGCGTGCGGAGCACCTAGGGGGTCTCCCCTAGTAAGTAATAAATTAGAAATTGAGACACGATGCATGAAGTGAAAATTGCATTTCACGCTGATTTAAGTGCCTTAAGGTTGTGGTTTCCCAAAAATTATATACTTTTGAATACTTGTTACATAACTTTTAACTTTAGGTTTCTCTAAATTTAAACTTATAACAGTAACAATTTCTTTAACAGACTTATAATGTTACCTGTATTATAAAACAAGTTTACTTAAACAAAATGTTGAGCAACATTTTATTTTGGTTCTCAAGTACTTAATAAAAAAACGGCAATGAACTGTGTTTTTACTGAATTTAATTTCTTAGTAAATTAATCATAACCCGTAAGAAATATTTTACTGATTTACTTCAGTGACTAGCAAGAATAGACTGATTTTAACAATCATAACTAACATCCAAGTCCTGTAGTCATTTCACTATTTTTGTCTAAAACTCAAAGTGCAAAGTTAGAACGTATTTAGTATAAAGTAATGTGACTTATTATGCAGCGTTCAATCTGGCAACACTGAAAGGTTCCCATTAACAAAATAAACAGATTAACGGCTGATTGATATTCAGTGCAAATATTTACCGCTATTGATTACACCCAAACATGTTTTGCTTTTCGTGAACTGAGTTTTTGTCTTCAGTTACGAAATGAGCAATATCATTTACGATCATCAATTAACAGTGAAGTATTGTTTCAAACTCGGGTACAGTACCACCAAAACTCTTATTGAAGAAACAAAATTGAAATAGGTGAACGGAGAGGAAATTTTGTTTAGAGCACAGGTTTTCAGATGGTTTATACAAATTAAGGCGGCATTACTATGAATAATATAAATAGGTTACATACCTTATATGTCCGTCTACAGTCCTAAATTCAGTCCTTATTTTGTAAAGGGACTATCGATTTCGGAGTTCATGTCTCCATTGTCAAGTCAAGTAAAAACACATATGAAATTGTCATAGTCACACTTAACATAAAACTACACAACACAAAACACTCAAACAAATAAACATGCGATAAAAACATAATATGTACATCGTTGGCCAACGGACGCGACTGACTCAGATTTGGGGAAATCGATAGTCCCTTTACAAAATAAGGACTGAATTTAGGACTGTAGACGGACATATATATGTAACCTATTTATATTATTCAATAACAGTTCCTGGAGGCAATACGCTATAATGTATAAATTACTATGAAGACGCAGATGAGTCACAAAAAATTATATTGCATAGCGTTTAGAATTTACTGACAGTTTCAAAGGTTTAAGGATTGAAGTTTTGAGAGGCAAAGATTTGGGGAAACCGTGACATATTTACTGTAAGCAGGCACGCCCAGAGTGAGTTTGACAATAAATAAATAAACTTTTTGACAGGCGTATTCAAAAAATCTATAACTTGAATGTGGTGGGAGTTGTTCTTCGGAATGAACTTCAACCGAGCCCTCAGTTGACCAGTGTTAGGCGCTCTGAGGGGCTTGGCGTCCGCTACAATCTTAAGTCTTAGTTTTTTACACCCGAAGACGTGAAGTTAAAATTTCTTCATGGAACGTTGTACATATATATTTAAAAATATCGTTCACAGTACTATGTGTAGTGTTTATGTATGTGGTGTGTGTGTGCGTGTTATTGTTTATGAAGTGAAATACATTATTTCTAATATTGGTTTTAAGTGTGATTGTGGTACCTGGAGAACGCCTTTTCAATCAACAATGTGGGTGAAATCCATTATAACATTTTTAACTATATAATTTCCTGAAATAACTTTACGATACTAAAAAAACTTATAAATTATAAACATAATATTAAGTAGATTACTGAAATCGCTTTGTTTAAAATATTATTTTCTGATTGAGGGGTTTCTTATTTAACCTTTTTGTCGGACTTTGGATTTGCGATTCCTACGTTGTACACATTTCCAGCACTAGGGTCGATTTACGAGGCTGGCAGCTCTTAACAACTTCAAAAACCCTGAAGGTCAGTCAGAGTGGACGCAGCTGTTTATCACAAACTTCTTATACCCCTAAGAAGCAAGCTTATGGGTATGACATACCCATAGTTTTTTTTTCAAAGTTCTAAAGGAGCCAATAGAGTCCCCACCACTGCGACCCAAATGGGTCTCTATTGTTGTAATGAAAATTTGCTTCAGTGATCATCCCAGATCCTACGCAGTCCACGTATAAAACCTAGGCGGGTCTTGTGATCGACGCCACAGAACTCTTCAGGGTTATTCCGAATAGCGTGAATCTCCTGCCAGCGTTAGCCTCGCACTCACACAGCAGGTGTTGGGCCAATTCAATTCCGAGGGAGCCGAACCAACCGTCGCCCGCCACTAACCCTCTTTTTTGAGGTGGTATTTGGCAGGGCAGTGTCTCGCCTGCAATCTGCCTAAGGTCATTTCTGCCCATCAATTGAAGCTTTTAGATAGGCAGATAAACATCGTACCTATAGTTAAAAAACTACATACTACATAATAAATATGTATTTTATACATTACCTATTCACTTTGAAATGAAAATAAAATCAAATAAAGGTTCATGTAAAGAATGGAAAATTAATTAATAAAATTAAAAAAGAATGATAATCAAATTCAAACTCATGAAAATATAACCTAATACACCAGAATAAAATAAGAAAATGTACAAATAAAAGAAAATTTACCAGAAGAGTGTACAAATTTGAGAAAATTTTGCAGTTTTTCTATATATGGATATTCAATATCCAATTAGACAATGAAAAAAATAAACATAAAAAATAAACTGGACTAAGGGCTACCTGAAGTAATTATGAAAGACACTCTAAATTAAAGCACTATGTTAACTTAATTTGTCTAGTAACTCCATATAGACCAACTTTTCAGTAGATGAAAAAAACTGTGTTATATTTTTTGTTTATTAGTAGAAGTATTGTATATCTGAAATATGTATTTAAATATATTCTTACTATAATTTAAACTTGTGTATTTAATTTTTCATTTTCTATTATTTATTAAAAGAAGTTACGACTTTCTCACACTGTTTGTGTTGTAGATACATGTTTTTCTTAAAACTAGAGTACTGTGTTATTATTGGTAAAAACTCGCAACTCCCTATCAAAAACAAACATAATCTAAACTTATTCAAATTGTAGCATCCTCGTAACTCCTTTTTCCTTTCTATTCTAAACTTAGAGCTATTTTTAGTTGAAATATATTTTGTTTAGATCATTTAAGTTGATCAGTACTTAACAGCTCCATGATTACAGCTAAACTGAAGGTCGTTAATAGTTTAAACTACTGAACATACACAAAAACAATGGCACTTCACAACGTTCCAATCTTGAAAACAATGCTACAACTTGGAGTTAGAAGGTTTCCTAACACGAAAATTGAAATACAGGAGTTATGAGGTTTCTTTGAACTTAAATATTTTAAACAATATTTGTTTTGGAGTTCTGGGCTTTTACATAAGGATATTGATATTTTTGCTTGAAAGGCTGGTATCAAAATGTCAATTTCATAAAAAATGGAGTTACTAGGTTTGGAAATTAAGGTAGCGACTAGAGGATAGTCATTGTGTTAATAGTGTACAAACTAACTGAAAAATGCAATTATTTTTCGATAAAATGAACTACATGCACTATAGTCCGTTTACAGTTTAGTTGATAGATGGGAAGGCGCTAGTAGCCCGCATGAAAACATCATAACCTCATAAAACTCATTTAAACTAGTTATTAGGAATATGTAATGGGGTTTACTTAAACATGAGGTACATTACTGAAATGAAGAAATTTGGATCTTGAAATAAACACTGAGATAAGGATATTTATAATTCAACGTGGTTGTGAATAGGAGCCGATGTAGTTAGTTCAGGTAGTAGTGTGGCAAGCCTTCATAAAGCCCATTCTACAAACTAAACTGTAAACGGGTTATATCATATAGTATATACCTTTGCCGGAGAATATGCTCCGTAGCGTGTGAGCTGTGGAAACGTTGTCGTCTGGAAAGGAAAGCTATGTGTATCCGTCATATGCCAGTGGAACGTATTCAGTTTGTTAGCTGCCATCGCATCGATGGTCCTCTTGATTGCTGGAATTGAAATGAAGTTCCTCGCAGTATCCAACAAGACACCTCTGTATGGATAGACTGGCGCGTCTTGAATCACGACTTGCCGCGGCATCACGATACTTCTGGATATGCTGTCGTATACCATAAGTTGGCTTAAGGTTTCCAATCCATGACGGGCACCAAAAATCGTAACCGAGGTGATGGTTGCGTTTATCTGTTTGGAGTTATACAAATTACTTATTTACTTTATTTATTTACTTACGTACAACCATTAAACATGTGTGAGATACAATAGGCTTTGTCAATAGATATCACAGACCACTCCCTCTAGTACGAACTCGGGTATTCGGATGACTTCTTGGAAATGAGGTTATCTGGGTTTTTCACAGCTGAAATCAACAGGAATGAACGTGCCTGTGTATTTCCGGCCTAAATGTAAATAAATAACCTCAGTTCAGTTTATGATTGCGTTTGTTTCGAATGTTTATAAATGTACGTATTTACAAATTCTACTCTAGTGTTTTTAGTAATTTTATGTGAGTTCTATTTTTATCAGTGAGTTTATTTGCGTAATTGTATTTGTAGGCCTACTGTACAGTAGTTAACTCTGATAATTTAGTTTTTGCTAAAATGTTCTCGAAAATGAGTGAAAAAAGGAAGCTTACTACTGTATGCAAAACAGACCTTATATTTTACAACGTTTAGATAAGGGTGAATCAATGCAAAGTATTTGTAGGGAGTTTAGTGTAGGGAAAAGTACAGTTTATGACGCTTTAAAAACGTCTTGAGAGTTGATTTTTAATTGTAGATACGATATTAGGGCTTATAGATTGTACTTTGTATGTGTAAAAACCCGCCGGACGGTACGGAAGTTTTTTTATCTGGATGAGGGTCCGGTCCTGAGGTGTCCGGATTAGAGGGAGTCGACTGTATACTGATTCAAATATTACCTATATTACTAAGTAAAGTACAGTACACCGTAAATAAAAGATATAACAGACATCTCATTCTGTGCATACACTTAACACACGAATAAAGCTTGGCATTTGTTTTAACCTAATCCCATTATTTGCACCCAGTGGTTGGTCACGTATAGGCACTGTGGACTACAGCACCAACTACTTCCACCTGATATTATTGATAACATTTAATACAATAAGTCCTTTTTTCTTCATACTTGTGTAATATATAATCCTTAATCCTAGATCACCAACCATTCGCAAATTTTACAATGGGGGTTGCCAAAACTAAAATATCTTTGTCTACGAGAGAACTAAAGACGCACCCTGTCCTCTAGCTCCAGTTAGGCCTTGACCGTGAACCTGTGTAGTGTTGTTTTTGTGCTGTCCTTTCATTAGTGTGAGAAAATGAATAAAGCATCGTCTTGGTGACGATTGTTTAATGACAGTGTGACGTTTAACCTTAAAGAACTTAGTCGTGCTTAAAAATTAACATGCGTGATTTATTTAAAAAAACAATGTAATATTAATTTTACATTGTATTTATTATGGTTTATATTTTTTTTTATATTTTTTTATTTTTTACAATGACCTGTTTGTCACCTTTTTTTTAATAGTGCCATCAACATTATTTTCCTATAATTTAATATAAAAGTGTGTAAAAGATGTAAATACAAGTTCTGTGACACGAAAAACTTCAGTAGAGAGTAAATAAATCCTGAGTCAAAATAATCCACTTAATTTCAAGTAGTCAAGCTTTCACTGCACTAGCTAGACGTCGAAGCTGTATAGAAATATGCTAAAAACTAATAAATCAAATTTTATTAATAAAATCACTTTGGAAATCCAAGATAACTCACCCTTCCGTCCAACATTTCATTAACTTCCAGTTTGTAACTTTCATCCACACCTTGTGCGAACGATATAATGTCAGGGTATTGGACAAACATGTTGATGAATAATGACTGTCCGCCGTCAGCTTTGCCTTCTTCTTGGGATTGTTTGGATAAACTGTTGATCTGTCGTCGAAACAACGCTCCCATTTGGTAAAGAACATTTCTAGTTTTATCGTTCACCACTGGAACAATCAATACACTGGAGTTAGGACTCACTCAATATATAATTTAATGTTAATGTGTTAGTGTGTGGCCCAGAGAAGTGATGCTCATAGAGCTATATTTATGTTGCTTTGTATTGGATGTTAAACGATATTTCAAATTGAGCCTTGTGGCGGAAATAATTAACTTTGCACGACTGTTTGTGAATAACAGTAATCTAATTTTGTAGTGTGTAAAGTTACGGAATAATTTAGCTATTATTTCTATTACTAGGCTGATTAATAATTTATTTCATTTCTGTTGTTTTTTACTGTACTTTTTGAAGTATTTGTTTACATAACCATGTTACGATTTAACAGCTGCTGTGTTTTTACATCAATGATACCTAACAGCTCTTTTCGAAGGTCTACTTTAGGAATGCTTCTCACTTCTACCATTGTATTTGGATAACCTAATTCATGATCTATGCTTCCACCCACTAAACAATGTGGATAAATAAATTAAAGAGAATATTTTAAAACCAAAAGAGATATGATTTGAAATTTGTCTTATAGTGATTGTGAGTGTAGGCCTACTCATAACCATTATGTTTTATTTAACAAAAGTCAGGCAAATAGTTTTTGAGCACTTTCCTGCCAAAATTTTATTTTGAATTCTGCCTAGAGGATAAGTGACGTTGATTGTAACAGTTGATAAGTAAACAAATAAAGTGTGATTTTGTTTACAAAAATAAAAACCTGATAAAACAATATTTATATTTTAAATGTGAACTTAAAATACGGAAATAATAATAATTTTTAATTTGTAATAATTTACCTGCTTATAAACGCTTCCTCAACAAGGGTTATTTTAAATAAATTACAAGTGAAAAACTTGTACCAATACCGGGATTTGAACCCAATACTTTTACCATTCTGTAGTAACGCTCTACCAACTGAGCTACTCCAGATATTGGTCGATGTTATCTAACTTGTACAATTTTAATGCATTTATTGAACCAATAGACTGAATACCTCGCATGCGACATTGAAAACAATCTTAATTCTTTTTAATTTGTAATAATTTACCTGCTTACACACTTCCTCAGCAAAAGTTAATACAAGTGAGATAACATCGATCAATATCTAGACTGATCAGCATAGTTCAGTTGGTAGAGCGTTACCAAGGAATGGTAAAGGTCCTGGGTTCAAATCCCTTTCTTGGTCCATGTTTTTTTCACTTGTAGTTTAGTTTAATGGAAATTATTGTTCGCAAAACCTCCAAAAATGGATTTAAAATAATAAATTTTGTTACTTAATTAAATCTTTTATTAAAAGAAGTCACCATCCATTTCTATATACAATACAAAAACACACAGCCTTTCAGAACAATTTAAATTTTGATAAACTATAATAAATAATCTATACTATACTATATCGTAAAGAGAAAAAGTTAGGTGTTTGTTTCGTTATAATGATTTGACTCCAAAACTACTTATCCGATTCTTAAGAAACTTTTTCTGATGTTGACCGGTTAACATGGGCTATTTCTCATTATGCTTTTTCAAAATGGGACCTAGCAGAGATTGTAACACTTCTGTTTGGATACCTAATGTTGGCTAAAATGTTCAACATATATAAAATCTGTAAATGGGATTAATTTTGGCAATGAAAAAAAGCACGAAATGTGTGTGAGAGCATACGATGAGGTACCCAAAAGTAACCGGAATTACGCTGCCATGGGCGGGGCTTGTGTAGTACGCATTCATGCCGCTAGTACGTTCAGTGAGACCGATGTCGTCGACCTGGCTTGTTTTGTTCCATCTGTAGTCATAGTTTTCACTGGTGCTGTTTTGTTCTCTTTCTATGATGGCGAGTTTAAGTGAACAACGTGCGGTTGGGAAATTTTGTTTCCTGCTCGGTAAAAACGACGGTGACACTGTTTTAATGTTGAAAGCAGCTTACAAAGACGACGCTGGGGGAAAAATTCAAGTGCACGAGTGGTTTGCTCGGTTTTAAAATGGCGACATGTCGATTGAGGACAAACCTCGTTCTGGACGTCCATCAACTGCCCGATCAGATGAAAATGTTGAGAAAATTCGAGAAGTTGTGCTTGCAGGCAGTCAATTGACCATTGTTTAATTGTCAGAGATTAGTGGGGTATCTTAAAGTTCTTTTCAGCAAATTTTAACCGAAGATTTGGTAATGAAAAAGGTCGCTGCCAAGTCTGTGCCAAGGGTTTTGATTGCAAAAAAAAAAAAAAAGAGTTGAAACATGTCGTACTTTGAAAAAACAGCTTAAAACTGATCCAGATTTCCTGTCTAAGGTCATTATTGGTGATGAGTGTTGGTGCAAAATTTCACAGCCATACGTTGTTCTCACTTAAGCTTGCCATCATGAAAAAACGAAAAGAGAACAAACAGCACCAGTTAAAACTATGACTGCAGACGAACAAAACAAACCGGGTCGACGACACCGCTCTCACTGAACTGGTGACGAGCTGCACTATACATGCCTAGAGGCAGGAAAGCGTACTAGACAAGCCCCACCCACGGCAGCGCAATTCCGGTTACTTTTGGGTACGCCCTGGTATTTCATGTTCACTACAGTTTTCTCCGTACGGTTCTGGGGATCATGATCGGTGCTCATTCCGATCTTAGGTCTCACCATAAGATTAATTGCATAGGTCACTTTTCCTATGGAAATTCGCCAATAATGATAACCAATATGGGGTTTCACATAAAAACAAACTCGTAACTCAAGTGAAAAAAATTCATAAATGACGACAAATTGTAAAACCGTATTAGGCCTACTGCCTAGTTCAACTCACCTAAGGCAAAAATTAAAGCTAGAATTAAGAAGCCATTAAAAACACTTTACGAAATGTAAACAAAAATATTACCTTTGGGCACAGCCGTTGTTACTTCTACGCTGATGCTGTACTTGTTGACTTTTTGAATCTGTGGTCCAATGTTGATTTCACCAGTAGGCTTAGGCCAAAGTCCCGCGTAATCTGTGCACAGCAGCTCACACACTTCTAGGGACTGCCAGGTGTTGGACATTGTGGCAGCCGACTTCTCGCAGCCTCTGTCTTTGCAATTGTACGTCCATACTGGTCTGAGGAAAAGGACATGTTTTAAGTACAGGATAACTTGAAAATAGAATAGAGAAAATTTTGGGTGAAAATACAACAACAGAAAAGAAAGCAGTCTTGGTACTGCCGACTAAAGTGAAAACTGTCATGAACAGGGCCGGATTTCCCAATAGGCCCGGGCCTATGGGCGCAAGCTCCCAGGGGGCTTACGGCCGAGAGAAAACAATATCTATAGACCCCTATATATAAAAATGAATTGCTGTTCGTTAGTCTCGCTAAAACTCGAGAACGGCTGGACCGATTTGGCTATTTTTGGTCTTAAAATGTTTTTAGTAGTTCATAGAAGGTTTATACGAAAGAAAAGTTTGAAAAGTTTT
>JAGFPH010000797.1:344796-381699 GCA_018207615.1 Philaenus spumarius
AAATTTGGTATGTAGCTTCCTCTAGGGCCATAGGTGCTCACTAAGAAAGGGTATGAAAAATTTCAAAATTTTAGGAGGGGTTTGGGGGGATCAAAGTTACTAAAATCATAATTTCAGATCTTTTATTATTATGACAATAGTGCTTTTCACCGGATGCTTGTTGCGGTAGCTTCCTTCCTGCATGGAAAACATGAAGGAAACAAAACCAGCTTTCATTCCAATTTGGTTTCAGGCGTTTTCATCAAGCTTAGGCTCTATGTATGTCTCTATTTGTATAACAATAAATGTACGTTTTTTCACAATCGTCTTTTTGATTTCTCCTGTTTTAAAATTTTAAAAATCAGTATTTTTTCTGAACTCTGTTCTGAATAGGCGGATTTTTAGAACAGCGTGGTTCGGATTAGTGGGTAATGGTTTCGACCCAGGACTGGTGACTGTTTAAAACGTGTTTTTACGTGTTTTTTAAATGTTAAGTATGTTTTATTTTCATAATTGTTGGTTTCCAAGTCACTTTGAATTGCGTAAAGGTATTTAATTTCTTCTTTTATCCATGTTAGTTCAGCTACATGGACGGGCAGAGCTTTCAAAGAACGGTTTAAAGAACATTTGCCACACAACAACATGCGCAAAATAAATTCAAACTTCGCTCAACATTTAATTGACTCCAACCATTCATACACTGTTTTTAACACAAATTTGACCCCAATCCATTTTTGCAATAAGGGAAGACTTTTGGACGCAATGGTAGAATTCGAAATATACAAAGAATTTAACAAAAATCCCGCCAATGTCTTAAACGATCAGCTGTCGTTCAAGAGTAATGATCTATATGACACAGCCCTCGGCTATCTCAAGAAAACCGGTCCTTAGGCTAAATAAATTATTGATATTCCATAAATTCTGTTAGTACAGCAGTGGCCGCTCAACGATGTACATCGTAGGAATAAATTATTATTCAACATTTATGTTTAAATGTGTTTTTAAACGTTTTATAAAAGTGTTGTGTGTTTGTGTTTTTTATAAAGTGTGTTTTTAGTGTTTTATGTGTGCTTGACAATGGGAATGCGTTCCCGAAACGCGTCGTATTAGGATTACTTAATCATTTTTCAGAAGTCACAAGACGGACAAATTTAACAAGGTAATATTTATTAATATATTATCTTCTATATTGTTAAGTATGTGTTGTGTAATGTGAGAAGTTTCTTGTCTTCGACAATGACACTGTGATGTTGAAACTGCGGTCAGACGAGTCTGAACAATAAGCGAATGTTTTGAAGGTTAATAAACGAAAAGTTTTAAAATAAAACATTTATCATACCCGGTTCAATCAGGATGCAACCCAAGCTACTGATATTAGCGGGGGAATCTAGATGTTTTGTTGGAATAGATTATTTTTTTATTTAATCTTATGATTAAAACTAGGTGATTTTAAGACCACCAAGTATTTATCTATTTTTATACTGACTGCAACTTAAACATATTAGAAAAAAGAAGTTCAA
Organism: Philaenus spumarius; assembly: GCA_018207615.1. Classification (NCBI taxonomy): domain Eukaryota; kingdom Metazoa; phylum Arthropoda; class Insecta; order Hemiptera; family Aphrophoridae; genus Philaenus; species Philaenus spumarius. The sequence goes on from JAGFPH010000797.1 coordinate 346,296, forward strand.
ACTGCTAGACTATGTAAAAAACTTATACAGGATGTTTCAAAAAGTACTTTACAACTTTGAAAAATCATATTAATTTATTCAGAGAATCTTCAGAGGTGATTGTAGTGTAATTTGTAAGGAAACACATCAAGTTTTTTTACCATAAACTAAAGTTGCCTTATGTGGCTTCCGTTGGTGATTCTGCACACATAACATCGGTAGTCAATTTCCTCCCAAACTCGCTGTAGTATTGCAGGAGTTACTTGCTCAGCGGCGGCATAAATTCTCGCTCTAAACTCAGGTAGAGAAGCCGGCAAAAGAGGTACATAGACGATATCCTTGATGAATCCCCATAAGAAAAAATCAAGCGGTGTCAGGTCTGGGGAACGTGGGGACAATGTAATTGGCGCATCACGGCCTGGAAAGCGATCTTTCAGAAAATCTCGGACATCAGTCAGGTAGTGAGGTGGGGCGCCATCTTGCAGGAAATAAACTTTGCTTCTTCGTCATCCTCATTGATCTGTGGTATCAAAAATTTTTGTAACACGTCAAGGTACACTATCCCGATGATGGTTCTCCCTTAGAAAAAAAGGGGCCGTAAATTTTTTTCTTGCTCAATGCACAAAAAACGTTAAGTTTAGGGCGATCACGAACATGTTGCAATGTTTGATGTTGATTTTCACCGCCCCAAATCCTACAGTTATGTGTGTTAACCTTACCACTTAAGCGAAAAGTCTACTCGTCGGAAAAGATTATGTTGTCCAAGAAATGCTCATCCTCATCCACTCGATTTAACATATCCGCACAGAAGTTCTTACGGGCAATCTTATCAGTGTCATTTATTGCTTGTAAAATCGTAAATTTGTACGGTTTAAAATGCAAGTGTTTTTCCAACACTCGTCAAACAGTCGTATGTGGGACTTGCAGCTCGCGAAATGCTCGCCGGGTCGATTTCGTAGGGCTCTTGATATAACTTTGTCTCACTTGCTCAACGACTTCGTCAGATGTGCTTGGACGACCCGGTGATTTTGTATGTCTTAACACCCTGTTTCTACAAAACATTTATGCCACTCATAAATTGTAGGCTACTAGGAGGATCTTTAGCGTACTTGATATGGAAATTACGATGAACTGTTGTCGCCGACTTTGATTCTTCGAGCCAAAACACACAGCAAGCACGCTCGGGTCCAGTGAAGACAGCCATCTTTGATGCAACTGCTGCTAGCGCTCGTGATGGTGCGATTCGGCACTGGTGAACTAAGCGAAACAAAACTTGATGTGTTTCCCTACAAATTGACACTGCAATCGCCTCTGTAGGTTCTCTGAATAAATATATGATTTTTCAAAGTTGTAAAGTTCTTTTTGAAACACCCCTTATACAAATTTGATTAATGATAAAAGTGTATCAGATCCGATACTTCTGTTAAAACACAAAACCAGTGACAACGCGATAATCAATTACAACACTAACAAAAAGTGAATCATAAAAGTAAGTAAATAAAATCTGAAAACTTGTATACAATAACTTATTTAAATAAACTAGAATACAAATGCCAGTCAGTAATACACCAAAGAGAAAGTGGCAAAATAATAGAAATACAACATCAATAAATAAAAGAAACAAAAAATAATCACTGAATAGATTCAACAATACAATAAAATACAACAAGTAAGACAATACAATTCAAATCAACAAAGCCACAAAACAACCAACAAGATATGGGTACAGTTTTCTCAGTTCTACTCTTATTTCATAAACTCACCCACTGAGTAATAGCCCCCTCACACTAACATATCCTTCAAAAGCGTTTTAAAAGTTTTATAATTTTCTATTTTCTTAATAGATTCTGGGAGCCTGTTGAATAAAGCTATTCCAACTTTAGCAGGTAGTTTTTTTATGGAAATTATTTAATCTGGGGGAATCTTGAGTCACCCCCTCTGCTGGTGAAATAAGTGGGTGTCGCACAACACTTAAAACGGCACAACAGTACTGACCTCGTTATATAAATACAGGGAAGTGTTGAACAGTTTTTTGTTTCAAACATATCCCTGGTCATTGAACAAATTTGGAATTACACGTATGACAAACAGTCTTTGGATTTGCAGTTTAGCTGAATCTCCCCATAACACCATAATTTAGATGGAAATATAATTATGCCATAATACACAGTTTCCATTATGTGCTTGCTACAGTCATGTTGTTTTAGTTGTTCAAATATAATTTACGTTTTTTAATAAACTGTATTAATATCAAACCTAGACTAAACATATAATCATTTTTGTTCTGTAGATTAAGTACACATCAACCAGACTACCATAAGTATAAATTGAAAATATTATTAATATATTTATTAAATATCTTGTCAATTAAAATATTTTCCTGGAGTGTACTATTAAGTAAGATTATTTTATATAATACATTTTAAATCTCCAATGTGTTTCATAACTTAAAAGCCAAACTAAAAAAAAATTGTTTCCAACCACCAAAATCAAAATGGTGGACTATCTATATATCTAAAAAATCAGTATCTTATCACAAAATTAACAACAGACAAAAATGTATCTTTTTAATGTTAAACGGAAGGGCTTTTGCATTTTTCTGTAGGCCAAAGGTATTGTTGAAAAAACTCAATATTATTACAAACAAAATCTGTCCTGGTAAATTTTGATCACACCTCATACTCCTTTGAAATTAGGGCAAAAGGGCTTAAGTCAGAAATTGTCAACTTTACAGCAGAAGCACTCAAAGTTTTGACAAACTCATTGCTTGCATTGAAGTATGTACAGTAAGACCTCGATAATCCGGCACGCGATAGTCCGGCAGACCCGATAGTTCGGCATCCATCATCTTGAAAATTGGCACTCATTAAAAATGACAGTTTTTGTAATTATTGAGTGATTTAGGCCCGGTCTACACTGTCTATTGGCTCCGTCAAAAACAGTGTGTAAACATCTACTGCTCAATAAACTTGTCCAAAACAAACATTTCTCCTAAAAATCAAACCGATTCAAAACAATGTGCTCTCGTCGTCCTTCAAAAAGTTCCCGGTTAAAGGGACCGCTAAACACTTTCGTTGCTGACAGTATTTTGTTGAACGTATTCCACTTAATGAAGATTATTTGAACAAATTGAAGTCTTTGGAAAAGATACATTGAATTTCTTATAAATAGTTGTTCGATTTAAAACCGCTTTGCACGGTTTGGAAGTGAATGGGGTTCGAAGAATTTGTGACAGGTGGAGTAAAAATAGCAAACCCCCACCGCATATTGACTAACGGAAGCCAACAACAAAGGGAAATTTTGTTTGGGTTATTATTGGGAATTATTGTAATGTTTTTGTTTGTGTGTTGCAACAACTCTTTAACAAGCAAATAATAATAATATATATGTATATATAGTACATGTGCACCCCTGATTACATAACTTTATCACATGCTTAGCCCATCCACGCTATGACATGTTTGGCGCACTGCACTTACACTTTATTCTTTATTTACCGGCGCATAAACCTGACTAGGCCATCCATTGCGATCGCCATATATTCCAGGAATTAGCCGGCCATTATTAGTTACTAATTACATAACATTAAAAAGATGTTTAGTTCGCCAATATAAATTATCGCGGAGAGCTTGTTGCTACATTGAAACCTACCACTGCTCTGACCTTCAAACTGCCTTCGCTGCTCGCTTCCTTTTGGTCACGGGACTCGTGACGTAACACGTTGTCATGGCGTCACACCGTTTAGAAGATACCGGGTTCGAATCTCGGATGGACCAGGTAACTTTTCATATCTGTGGTTTGACGGTAGGAGGGCGGAAATAAAGCAAACGGTGGTTGGCTCGCTCCCAAGCTGACGGGATATGACTAGTTACCTGGTCTCCGGCGTGGGATATTTTGCATAATTTTAATAAGATATATATGTAAAAAAACCACGAAATTTTTTATTTTTTAAACTTCGACTTCTTTACCATTGTAGTTTGACCGTGTAACCATTGAAATCACAAACAACAAATATTTTATTTGTACAATAAAGTTAACAATTTCTGACTTAAGCCCTTTTGCCCTAACTTCAAAGCCTTATCTTATCAAAATGATGAATCAAGTTTATGTATACATAGTTTTTTGTAGGTCCGGATTTACACTTCGTCACTCCCTGGGCAAGTTTTTATATGGGGATTCCCTTTGCTTTCGTCTATCAGCATTTATTCTTCTGCCCTTTTCTTTTGAATACTCAAATCAAATTCAACTAAACCAAGTGACAACCAACCACTGCAAAGGTTTAATTCTATCTGAAAGATTTTTGAATCAAAACATGTTTAGTTGATTTTATTTAGCCTACGCAATGTAACACTTAATTTCTTTGCAGGTAATATAAAAAAGTCAACCTCCGACCTCTGTTAATGAATTTAAATATTCATCGTAATGGAAATATCTCTTGTTTGTACGATCACATTAAATGTGTACTAACTTATTGAATAACTGTATCTGTTTATAGGAATATGGATCAAAACACCACCGGCTTCCTAGAGTTGTGGAGCTACTTTCAGAACAGAGCTTTATCAATTTTAGATTCAGTAAGCGCAGAACAACACCCAATAGTTCTCTGGACCAGCACGCTGACAAAAGACGGCCACGTCGCCAAATATCTGAACAACTCGAGATACATAGTTCAGATTTGGACAAAAGGAGATGATCCGGAAATCGCAGAACTCATCAATTACAACTTCTCCGTCATATTTTCGAACTACGATGCTCTTTATTTCGACTGCGGGTAAGTCTCTTAAGTTAGTATAAAGTAAGATCCATTTTACTTTCTCACTATACTATAGTATAGAGAAAGTATAGTGATCGCAACAAAAATCGATTGAGATTTTTGTGAAAATATCCGTTTTGGGACCGCCTGAGTCCAAAAAAGTGGTTTTTACAAAATGTCTGTCTGTATATTGTCTGTATGTATGTTTGTCTGTATGTATACAAAGCTACAGAGAAAACTATTCAATCGATTTCAAACAAATTTGCACCAGACATGTCATTTAGGCCTGTATTGATGCACGAAAAAAGGTTTTGAAAAATTTTGAAAAACAATCCCCTTTTTGGCCAAAAAACCGCATCTTTCTAAAAATTCTCGTTTAGCTAATAATAATAACTGATTTTGGGGGGTTTTTGGCCGAAAAGGGGTGGTTTTTCAAAATTTTTCAAAACCTTTTTTCGTGCATCTATACAGCCCTAATTAACGTGTTTGGAGCAAATTTGTTCGAAATTGATCGAATAGTTTTCTCTCTAGATAATATTAATAATATGTATTAGTTAACCTCCTACTTTAATAAATCACCTCTCTACCCCACCTACAATTATGGAGTCACAGTGAATCTGTTTAATAATTAAAATATGTTTGTGAGAAAGTATGTGTTCCTGGTACCGTTTATTCAATTTATTATTACAGTCACTGTATGGAATAACAATAAGGATACCTTTCATACAGTTTCCATCGTGTGACTTCTTTTTAAAACTTACGTGTTTAGGAGCTTTACTCCGTTATCAGAGCTCTATCAAACTACTGAGGAGGTCTGTGGTCAATATATTATTAATTCACAAACAAACACAAAGGTCAAATGAATGTCCGAGAAGAATGCCATCTCATGTTCAACAACTTATTATGTTTCTGCAGTGGTTATTATTATATAAGCTGTACCTGTCACAAACTCTATAATGGTGTTTATCTAAGATTCTGTTGTCTTGAATTTTGATAGCCGGCTCAAACAGTGTGATTAAAGAAAAATTGTGTTGATCATTCATAAACAAATATTTATTGTTTTTAAAGGCTTTATATATTTCAAACTGCTCAATAGCATCTATGTATTTTCCTAACATAATGGTCCTAATTGGTTTTGAAAAGTGAGCAGTCTTTTGTTAGTGAGATGGCATGCACAATGCCACCAATGTTTTCAGATTGAGTTGCTACCTTCATAACATCTGCATAAGTTTTGCATCATTTATTAGGTTTGAACGGGATTGAAGTAATGTTCAATCGTATGTGCTATGAATAACGACAAATGAATAAAAATATTGTCTCGAAAGAGGAAGAGTTTCTTACAGAGAATAAAATAAACACTAATCACTAAAGAGTTAATAGGAACAGTACTAAAATCAATAACTCCATAACACGATCACTAAAAGCAAAATGTGAAAAAAACGAGAACAATACAAAACCTCACTTATTCAAGTCGTACATTTCAGACGGTGCGCTCCGTAAGACAATGGACTGGACACTCGGCTCATAGGTACATATTTCACGGACAAGTCCTATAGCTATAGCCCATGAACACTAAATCAGGTTTACCTTATATCAAACGAAAATATACAATTTACACTAAAATCCATATAAACATCAATGTACAAGTATATCGATTTGTACTAGATAATAATATAACGATAATATAACAGAAAACTTCATATGTAAGAAACTATAAGAGTGACGAAATATCGGAAATCATTGTTAGAAAGTTCAAATCTTGACGAATAAAAGGAGTGCTTATATTCTTTTCAAAACAAATCTGTCTAACGATTATGAGCCTTAGGTTTTGTATCTTTTCTTTCAGCTTTTTAGACAATTACAATTTTAAAACGATGGTTACATTTGTAAATATACGTTTTAGAATCAATTTTTAAATCCAAAAATTTATGTTTAAAAACATTTCCTTTCCAGTGGTTTTTGTTTTATTAAGGTTGGATGATTTTTAGTGGGTGAAATAATTTCAATACAATCGGACGGTACAATAGTGCTGTCCACCACTTGTTTGGCGCGCTGTAATGTTGTCTGGCAAGCGCAACAAACAAGCGTAGGGTTAAATCAAACATAGAAATCATACCTTAACAAAATGTTTTAGGGGGGTCATGACCCCCCCCCCCCCCCCCCTGTATCCGCCTCTGCTCTGAGCCACGAACTCGATCACTTATCTATACTTATAAAAGCCAAATACAAATACCATTGACTCATCACAGTTTCTCCAAAACCACGAGGCCTACAAACATAAAATTTGGCTCTAATACTCTTTATAGGCTCTAGACGCGCATTAAGAAAGGGTTTCCAAAAATTCGAAATTTTAGGGGGGATTTGGAGGGTCAAAGTTACAAAATCACGATTTCTCTAAAACCATCGAACGGATTGGAATGATTTGGTATGTAGCTTCCCCTAGGGTGCTCGCTAAGAAAGTTTTTAAAAAAATTCGAAATTTTAAGGGAGGTTTGGGGGTCAAAGTTACTACAAAAAACCATCAAACGGATTGGAATGAAATTTGGTATGCAGCTTCCTCTAGGGCCCTAGGTACTCGCTAAGAAAGGGTTTTAAAAAATTCGAAATTTTAGGGGGTTTGAGGGATCAAAGTTACTAAAAAGAAACACCGAACGGATTGGAATGAAATTTATTATGTATCTTCCTCTAGGGCCCTAGGTGCTCCCTAAAAAATGGTTTTTTAAAAAAATCGAAATTTTAGGGAAGGTTTGGGGGGTTGGTCAAAGTTACTAAAAATCCCCATAAAAAATACATAGTGTAATATATTTATTGATATAATATATTTTTTGTTAATATACATTTAACTTTGATTTGTCTATCCGTGCAAAGCCGGGTCGGGCCAGCTAGTCTGTATATATAATCCAAATACCAATCACGGACTCATCATGATATCTCAAAAACCACCAAACGTATTGGAATGAAATTTGGTATGTAGCTTCCTCTAGGGCCCTAGATGCTCGCTAAGAAAGGTATTTAAAAAATTCTAAATTTTAGGATGGGTTTTTTGTGACACACTTACTAAAAATCCCCATATTTAACTTTGATTTGTCTCTCCGCCAAAGCTGGATCGGGCCAGCTAGAACCCTTATAATATTCTGGTAGCTTAAAGGAAAATCAGAGAAATACTTCACTTTGATCTTTATTAACTTTAATTTTTTCAAAATATACAAAGTTTGCTTTTCACAAAATATTACACAGTTACAGTATCAATAAGTAAAAGATAGAATAGGAATATATTTAAAAAAAGTTTGAGTTGAGGTGAAGACGGGAAAGTAAGTTTGGCTGCAACGGCAACTGAGTGCCACAACGCTATCACTGCTCACCTTGACCAACATTATTCACACTGTTTTACCTTGACTGACTGACTGCCCATCCCTCGTTGTCCCCGCCATGTCACAATCTTCGCCCACTCTTAAATTTAACATGTAGGCTACTAATTAATTACTTCTGTAATGGCAATTTTGTTATTTTGAGATATAAAAAATCTTTATTTTCATTAACAATTTTTAATTTTTTCTGGGGAAACATGGAATTATTTATTTCTGGGTGGGGCCCCTTCAATAAAGAGGGTGGGGCCCCCATAGGTTCGTAATGGATAATCTTTGGGTACTACAGTAGACCTTCGATAGTTCGACACTTTGTGGACTTAGAGTGTGTCGAAGTATCAAAATGTCGAACTATAGGGAGTGTATGGGAAATAACACTGGGAGCACTACTAAAACACGACTTTTATAAAGAAATTGTACAAATTAAATAAATGAAAGTAACTTATTAACTTACATATTACTGTACAAAATAATTGGTTATTTTACTTAGTTTTTCAACTTTATTTCTTTTTTGTGCCGCTTCATCACGGAGCCGTCGAAGGAAAAGTATATCCATGGCAGACGCGCCTTGTTCCTGTAAATATTGGAGGGTTCCCTCGATGAATTTTACACCTTCACTGTGTGTAAGTTTCGGTTGTGGGGTGTTTTCTTGGTCTGAGTCTGAGTCGTCTTCGCTCCCTTCCTTTGATTTCAAAGCAGTGACAATTTCTTCATCTGTAGTCGGTTCACTTTCTTCGTCTTGATTAATCCACTCTTCAACATGATTAACCGAAGAACTTTCACAGCCTGGAATTTTCTCCATCAAAACGGCAAGTTCATTATTGTTCGACTCTTCTTTTTCGATGAACTCGATTTCAGTGAACTCATTCCCTTCATGGTCTAACAGCTTCCTCCAAGAACGTACCAGAGTCAAAGGATTAAGCTCATTCCATGTCTGAGCAAGCCATCCGACAACATCTAACATGTCAATTTGTTTTAGTTTTTCTAATAAGTCAATTCCCTCATCTAGGCCTTGAATAAGGTAAAATAGAAGCTTCTTTTTATACAATTTCTTTAACGTTACCAAAACCCCTTGGTCCATAGGCTGGCACAGGGAGGTAACATTAGGTGGCAGGAACATTGCCTTTATTCCTTCGTCTTGAATAATGTCTACACTTGGGTGAGTCGTTGCATTATCAAGAATTAGAAGTGCTTTCCTAGGAAGATTATTTAATTTTAAGTTTTTCTCAACTTCAGGAACGAACTGTTTGTGGAACCACTCATTGAAAATACCCTCTGACATCCAAGCATTAGATTGATTTTCGTACCAAACAGGTAAATCAAAACTATCGCCCCTCATCCTAACATTTTTGAACGCTCGGGGTTTTTTTGATTTACCTATGAGAGTTAATTGTAGTTTGTGCGTACCCGTTGCGTTGCTGCAGGCCAAAACGGTAACTCTTTCTTTGCTTTTTTTATAACCCGCTGTAGCTTTTTCTTTTTTGAGAGCTAAGCTTTTGGTTGGTAGCATTCGGAAATTTAGGCCTGTTTCATCACAATTGTATATTTGTTCTCCACTAAGTCCTTCTTGATCAATTAGAGTTTGAAATTTTAACTTAAACTCACTGACGCTAGTTGGGTTTGCCGATATATTTTCACCACAGATGCTTAACTGTTTTACTCTATAACGTTGCTTCCACCTGTCTAACCACCCAGTGCTCGCAGTGAATCCAGGCTCTCCATCTTCTTTAAACTCATTATAAAATTTCAAAGCTTTCTCCTGCAATATCGGTCCTGAGATAGGTGTACCTTTCTCCCGTTGTACTCTAAACCATTGATAAAGTGATTCACTTACTTTTTCATACTCCGAACTTTTCATACTTTTTCTTTCTCCTATGGATTCCGAACACAGTCTCTTCGCACACCACGACTCAATATCTGATCGCGTCTTCTTCCATCCGAGCACCGTGGATCGACCAACATTTATATCACTCGCCACTTTGTTAATGCTTTCACCTTTGTCTATTCTTTTTAGCACATCTAATTTTATATCCATCGTGACATAACACCGTTTGCGTTTTTTGTCCGCCATTTTTAGAAAGAAACTTTTAAAACTAAAAACTAAGAAATAAACGCACAAAATACAGTTCTAAACAACGATAAAAAATACAGTTCTAAACAACGACACAAAATATACAGTACAGTTCTAAACAACGCCTCAAAATATAGTTTTAAACAGCGACACAAAATACAATACTAAACAACTACACAAATTAAAAAATACAGTACAGTTCGGTGCACAACAAAGAACAGCTTTTAAACATAACAACTGGATCACAAACAAAAGCGTGTCTAACTTCCTGCGTTTTGACAAAACTGACTCGATCTCAACCTGCTTGGCGGGAATCGAGAGGTAGGGGGTGGGGTGATGCTCATGCACGCGTATACAATACAAACCAGTCCCGGTCATTAACCCTGGCACACACCTGCCTACTGTCACGTAGTCATGGCCGGTGTCGAAGTATACGGATTGTCGAAGTATCAAGTGTTGAACTATCGAAGGTTTACTGTACTTACACTTACACCATATTTTCTGTTACAGATTTCAAGCTTGGATTGGCCCCGGAAACAACTGGTGTGCCCCGTACATTGGCTGGCAAAAAATTTACGATAACAATCCAATAAACCTACTCAATAACTTAGGCGTAGATACTACAAACCCTGCGGTGCAGAAGCTGATTCTTGGAGAAGAAGCGGCACTCTGGACCGAACAAGCCGACGATCAAAGCGTAGACCAGAGATTGTGGCCTAGAGCGGCTGCGATGGCTGAAAGGCTTTGGACAAACCCTACAACTTCTTGGGTCGACGCTGAGACACGTTTTGTTCATCACCGTGACAGACTTGTTCGTAAGGGAATAGCAGCAGACAGTTTGAAACCGGGCTGGTGCGTTCAAAATGATGGATATTGCAATGCCTGAATATTTTACGTAGTAATAGAGTAAAATGTATTTTATAACTGTCATGGAACATATGTTTACAATAGTATTTACAATAAGTAGCTGTACTTGTAAAAACATACTTATGTTATAATGAAAATTACCCTAATAAAAACTATATTTTCATATAAGTCTTACGTATAATTTTATGGTACTAAATGAGTTCGTTTGAGGAATTGAACAGTTCCTAAAAAGAGACAAGGCTGTAGCCAGGAAAACTTTGGGGGGTCAGATCAGGACCGGGGATTTGAATTTAAACCCTTTTAATACGTTCACTGCTAAGGACGCACATGTGAGCTTGACACTGAACAGTATGAGAAGCGGCCGACGCACAGTGCATTGCTCGAAAACTCCATATTGGTGAGTATTTTTAATACACAATGCATTGCATGCTTCGCACGCCAACCCCCGTATTAGGAGAATTGGTAATGCACAGAGCATTGTGTGCTTTGCACGCCAACCCCCATATTGGGAGGATTTTCAATACATAAAGCATTGCATGCTTCGCACGCCAACCCCCGTATTGCGAATATTTTCAATACACAATTCATTGCGTGCTTTGCACGCCAACCCCATAGACGACCTTATAGCCCGTCTAGTTCCTACAAAATCAATCAAAACGTAAAACACCATAAAAGCTTTAAAATCCACGTAAGGGATTTGGGGGGGGGGGGTTTGACCCCCTACCCTCTTCTGGCTACGGCCTTGAGTCCAGCTAATATTTAAATTCATTGTAGCATAATCAGTACAAGTTTACTGAAATTAATTAATAATATTTCAGTCCACTATAAAACATTTACATAATATTGTCTGCAACATTACAATTACTTACATAAATTGATTTAAATAAATCTACTATACAGGGTGTATCAGGAAGAAACGGAAAGAATTGCAGGACGTGTTCTACTGGTGAAAATAATGAAAAAAGTTCATATAAACATAGGTCCGCAAACACTTCGTTTTCCAGATATCCGCCATTTTGTTTTTTGTACAAAATAATTCATATCTAGAGAACGGTTTGACTGTGAGTTCAAACTAGGCATGAAGTTTAACCTAACAGTGATATACCTCAAGAAAAATAAACGATTAAACCCAATCATGCGTTTCAAAATGGCGGATGTTTGAAAATTTCAAACCTAAATTACCTATGTTTATATGAACTTTTTTCATTATTTTCATCAGTAGAACACGTCCTGCAATTCTTTCCGTTTCTTCCTGATACACCCTGTATAAAGCTAACACTTATTCACTGACAAAAATTATTAGGCACATCCCGTAATCGTACCCCTCTCGACCTTATACTTGAATTAAAACTCTCGATGAGAAACTCTTGGGAAAATTGCCAGAATTTAACATTTTTTAATTTTGGAAGTAGCTTTTGGGCCGGAAAGATGTTTTTGATTTTTTTTATTTTTTCACTTTGAGCGTGTTTTGTAAGAAAACTGTAAGAATAAGCAAAAAATGTTAAATACAAAAGTTGTAGAAAATTCAATTTCAAACAAGGGGTTTTCCATCAGATTCAAGATCCAATCATCCATTTAGCCACTATTCATCCGAGAAGGGAGGCTCCGCCCAACGTCTTTAAAGCTAGACTGGTTCACTGATTCACTGACATAAACTATGAGGCACTTCCTATAATCGCACAACCTTGACCTCATACTTAAATTAAAGCTCTCGACGAGAAACTTCTGGGAAAATTGCCAGAATTTAACATTTTTAAATTTTGGAAGCACCTTTTGGGCGGGAAAGATTTTTTAGATTTTTTCATTTTTCCACTTTGATTGCGTTTCGTACAAAAACGGTTAGAGATAGAAAAAAATGTTAAGTACAAAAGTTATAGAAAATTTAATTTCAAATTAATGATTTTCCATCAGATTTAAGAAACAATAATCCGTTCAGCCGCTATTCACCCGAGAAGGAGCTCCGGCACACAATCCTTCAAATTTCTCATGTTAATCTTATGGAGATAATGTTTAATGAGTTTGAGTCAGCTGCCAAATAAATCAGCTGGTTTATGCTCGGTCACCTATGTACAAACGAGCCAAAGATTAAAGAGATTCTCTAGTGAATTTTCCAACTGCGAGCGAAGCGAAGCAACCATCTGAGGCGGGGTTGGGACGCACAGCGTCCAGGGGCAGAGCCCCTAGTTAACAATATGTATAAATTTACCTGAGTACTGTCTATCCAATCCTTATTTATTACAGTTGAGACGACCGCGGTTTTAGGTTACCCCATTTTCAGCTCGCATAAATTTCACTTTAAAATAAATAAAACCATTTTCGTCATTAGTGAGATCATTGCAAACACATTTGTCAAAAACTAATACATAAAACAGAATACAAACACATTAATTAGACACATGTTACCTTGGCGAGAGAAGGCTGAGTACTTGATATGGGAATTGATGAACAAATGTGTTGCAATTGGTAAACGAATTAGGGGTCAAACACAATATTGAATTGGAAACACCTTATCATTCAATAAATACTGTTTGTTAGTTTTAGAGCTTCTGCAAAAAGCCAACTCCGCCTATGAATCCATATAACTTTTTATATAAATGTAGGATAATCATTTATGTGTTGGAGGCACTATAACTGTGGAAGTTAGTTATTAAATGTTCGTCAAAATAAGACTTGGGTGAGTTTAGTCGTGTGTGTTTTTCGGTAAGTGTTCTTTGATCCTTTTTATGAAGGGGTCCTGTATAGAAACTCGAATAATCATTACAAGAAAGCTGGTACATCTCTGTTTTCTTTGCTAAGTCTGGTTCAATGTTATTGTGTCTATTAAACTGTTGAGGACTACGGGCGTCATATGACATCCTCCTTTTGCAGTAAGCACGTGAGTTCGGCTTTGGCCATAAAACACAACCCAAGGAGTAAGAAATTTTTTTTTAAATATTATTTATAAGTTTATTATGTCATAAAATAATTTTTAAAGTAAATATAAAGTGTTTTTTATAGAAAATTCACCTCCACGTATACGACGTATTCAGGTTTTTTCCCGTTATACGTATACCACTTATACTATTTAAATAGGAAGTTTTATATGTTTACCATTGATTGCAGTTAATAAACTAAAAATAAGTTTTCCTTGTTTGAACTTTCTTATCTCAGGTGTTGTTATATTAGTCTACGCGATAAGTGAGTCTTTGCCGACGCTCGCTACCAGTTGCGAGTTAGTTACTTGTCTGAATTGGTTTCGTTTACGTTCCTTATTATGAACTTCCTTCGTTTATCCGATCTGTACAAAACTGAAGATAAAGTTTTTTCAAAGTAAATCCATTTTACATACCCCCGAAAATGTTGGCCACGACATGGTGTTAAACTTAAATTCATTGAAGTGGGTATGTTCGAAACGTGAGTCGTGAGTATAAATCAATTCGAGTTGATACTTATTTCACTGGTTCGCAACTACTGTTTCAAAAGATTTTGCTTTTCATCTATTGTTGGTCCGGGAAATGAACAACAATAGAATTTTGTGAGCATGAACTAGAAATCAATCACAACACCACTGTAGATTGCGTGAACTATATGCGTGAAATCTGTGCCGACAATTTGTTACGTAACTTTATTCAAATTGGAGGGTCAAACACAACAGTGGAAATTGATGAAAGTTTGTTTTCGCATCGTAAAAACAACGTTGGACGTGTACTCCCACATGGGTATTTGGAGGAGTCTGCCGTAAAAGTCGAGAGTGATTTTTAGTAGCCGTTGCTGAACGTTTCGCCGCTCAACTGGTGCCCATGATTAAGGAATACATTAGATTGGGGACAACAATTACGTCAGACGAGTGGCGACCATATAACCGTATCTACACATTAGGTTATGAACATTATACGGTAAAAAATAAGTATAATTTCGTCGATCCTGATAGGATAGTGGCGCTCAAACACAAACAATCAAGAGTACTTGGTGCCTGGCAAAACAGCGAAACAAAAACCAGTGCGGAACCAGACGCGCATTGTTGGACTCCTATCTGTGCGAGTTTATGTGGCGGCGCATCCACTGCATTCAGCGTGCGCCCATTTTGAACACATGATGCATCGAAACCAGATTTCATTCTTCCCAAACTCACCACAAACAAGACATAGCTCTATGTCGTCATCAAATATGTCAAAATCATCGTCATCTTCGTTGTCACCACATAGGTCCTTCACGTCGAAATCTTCAGAGGATGACTCGTTGAAATCAAGTTTCCTTTTGATACTTTTATTTGATTTAGACCTTCCCTTTTTAACTGACTTTTTACCTTTTTTAATACATTTAATTTCATCCATTTTGAAATTTTTTCTTACTTTTAGGCTCATTCTTTTTGCAGTCTGAATTATTTTTCCTAAGCCGTTTATTTTTTTCTTTCAGCTGTCTTTTTTTTTGCTTTTTCGAGAATTTTTTCATGGGCGATGCTGTTAAAATAATAGAATGATGCTTACTATCTTTTAAAAAAATTTTGTGCTCTCCTTTTGATTCAGGGATTAGGGATATTTCTGCAATATTTCTTTTGAATGAAGCTGTTCCTGAGGGTCCTGGTTGAGGATTGGCATACAGATCACAAACATTAAGCCTGTCATTTACTGCCTTAGGAATAACCGCATTTTCATTAGCACCTGTGCCTTCATTGCCTACCCCCTATAGCATGAAGATTTGTATTGATAGTAATTTCTAGAGGATGATCGATGATTCCATTGACAGTGTCAATAAAAGAAGTCCTGTCACAGGATTTTTCAGACAGGCTGCAAGTCAAGTTGCTACAGTAGAAGTTGAAGGGTCAGCGGATCCCTCTTCTCTATTCTCAATCACGATTTGTTCAACAACCGAGTGGGCCGGGGCAAAGTGATTTTCACAAAATTTATTTGGGTTAAATGGATAGATTCCACACACTTCAAAGTTTGAAACTGCTTTTTCTAAGGTTGCCACCCTTAAATAAGCTTTGTTGAAAAATTAATTTTTGGTGGAAATTCGACTTCATTAAGTAGTCACACTCCTTATTAA
This sequence comes from Philaenus spumarius, assembly GCA_018207615.1. Classification (NCBI taxonomy): domain Eukaryota; kingdom Metazoa; phylum Arthropoda; class Insecta; order Hemiptera; family Aphrophoridae; genus Philaenus; species Philaenus spumarius. The sequence goes on from JAGFPH010000797.1 coordinate 362,356, forward strand.
AAGCGTTTTTCATGGTGCATAAAACGTCACGTCCAATGGCTGGAGTTTGTGCAAGGTATGAGGCGGAATAGAAACGACATGGATATGGTGTTTTCGGCAGAATTCAAAGCACTCAAGTGAAATGTGACTATCATTAGTATTGATCAAAAGAAGAACCAGTTCACTTTTTATTTGGCTTCACATGTTTATCAAAGTGATTCAACCATTCCATAAATAGATCCTCGTTGGTCCAGCCATTGTGAGAACACCGGTATATGGGTCCAGGGGGTCCTCCTCTCATCAGTAGTGGGGTCATACGCTTCCTTGGATATCCTTGGATAAACAATGGAGGAACGTAATCTCCTGATGCACTCATAGCACACACAGCAGTAATATTTTTTCCTCGTTCCCAGCTTGTGATACCTCCTACTTGCTTTTGTCCTTGGGGTGCTAAAGTTTTCCCAGGCTTTTGGACAGTTGAGATTCCTGTCTCATCCATGTTGTAGATGCGGCTAGGTGGAAACTCGTGTTTTGTAATGACGGCTCCCACATTATCAAAGAATAAATCAAACTCGTCCTTATTGAACCCTATTGCTCTATTCAAACTAGTAGCTTCTGGCTTCCTTATGTCTACTTAGGAACCCTCTTAACCAGTCCACACCAGCCATTTTGCACTCCCTATTAAAATCATGTTTTATTACATGTTTCTCGGCCAGATCAAACTCTAAACATCTCAGTTCATTTGTGGTAATACCTTAGAATATTTTTGCTAATAGGATTACGTGATCAGCAATCTGTTTTTCCTGCTCTGCAGAAAATACAAGCTTCCGGCCTAGTGATGGCTTGACTAAACTTTCAGACCGCAAGCGATCTCGCAAAGTTGATCTAGGTATGCCAAAATTCAAGGCTGCTCTTTTCTTAGAAACGCCATTTCGGACAGCTTCGATGGCTTTTTTAAGATTATCTTCACTCCAATTCGCCTTCTGTGTCATTCTTTCTCGAGATCGAACCATCTGAAAAATGCAAATGGTTCATTTTTTAAATAAAATACTGAATGGGGCAATATCGCCATGTGGAGTGACGGAATTGCCCGACTAGCTTAAAATGGCGGGTGATCGTTGTAGCCTAGACACGGATCGGTAAATTCTAAAGCAGCCACTCAGATATTTTAGTTCAATACTTAAGCTATAAATTCTATGTATGAATAAGTTATTAGCTTGAAATATAAGCCACTCACCGCAAGTCAATTAATTGTGAGTACAAAACTACATCAGATTTACGGAAAACTTTGTATCGCTCACAGAACAACAACTGACCACAGCCGGTATAATGGCGGAACTGCCCGAAGTTTGTCTTATTTATTGGCCGCTAGAGAACAGCACTGGTCGGGATAACTTGACAAGTAATTTAAAGACAATACCGAGGGGTGACGGATTTGTACCAATCTCCCCTTCTACTCAAGTTTATCAATAGAATCACACTGGGTTTGAAGTTTGGAATTGATAAAGTAAATATGATAGCTTTGTTTACCGGTGTCTTGATCCAGTCTGTCTGACTAAATGTAAAATCTGTTAAATGAAATGAGTACAGTAAAGGCGTGTAAATAAATAATGTTCAATAGAATTATTATAACTCAAACACTGATTTGTTATTATTGATCTGTCCCTTGTTGTTTTAACTTGTTTGAGCCCTGACAAAAGGACCTAATTTTTAACCATTAATGTATATGTGGTCATATCCGATTGCTAATTATATAAATATCAAAGTTTTACCTGCCTTAGCAATCTTTATTGGTTGTTTTTGTATATATGAAGGTGAAACAGCTAATTTTTAACCCTAACATGGTTTAATTCCATTTGGAGTAATGGTCATTTAAAAAATTGAGGGTTTTTCATTTCCAGGTTTTTGGTTTGGAAGTATTTTTTTTTAAACACTGTAGCTAATAAAATAAATGTTCGAACTACTCTAATGTTCCATGTCCTTAAAGATAAAAGTCCATATTTTAATTTATTTTATTGTCGCAGGCGTATCTTTAATAGGTCAGAGATATAGGTCAGACAAAACAGGTCTTTTTAACTTTTTTTTTAATGGTCCCCTACCTATGTAACATTTTAATAAAAGAATCTAAATTGTGTATTCTAAATGGTGACTTTTTAGTATGTACATCAGAAGAAGCACTATATAGTGAGTAGATGAATTACTAACTACAATCTTTTTCAAATTGGCCTACAGTACATTTAGATTTAGACTGGCAAAACATGGAGTAAATCTTCATAAGAAAACTACCTGCTCAAGCTGGAATAGCTTTATTCAACATACTCCCAGAGTCTCTTGAAAATTATAAAACATTTTTAAGAAGCACTTAAAGGATTTGTTAATGAGCTATTACTCCATGGGTGAGTTTATATAGTAGAGGTTCATGTCTGGAAAAACTATGCTCGAATCCTTGTTGGTTGATTTGTGACTAATTGTTTAATTGCTCTGGTAAAGCCAGTTGCATTTTATTGTATAAGTTAGGTAGGTAAATCTATTCATTGATTGTTTTTTGTTTCGTTTATTTAATTTTGTGTGGTTTTCTGATACCTTGTCACTTAGTGTTTTGGATATTACTGATTGGCTTTCATATTCTCGTTTATCTATGTAAGTTATTGCAAAGTAGGCTTACGTTTACACAGGTACAAATGGAAATATACGTGATGAAGCGGTTGGTTGTATGCGCAGAAGTAGGGACAGCCAATGCGCATGCACTAACAGCTTGTAGGTCAGTGAAGCGAGTCAGTCGGTGACAGACATTCGTCTCGTTGTCTAGTATACTACCGTTCCTAAAAACATTGTAGTGTTTACGCGGACGCCCCGTGTTTATTTATGTAATAAGGAAACAATTACTTATTTTCACTCTGTGGGTGTACATACAAAAATGGATGTGCATCTGAGTTGTTCCACTAGTAGGAAATCAGTGATACAGTATACCATGCGCCACGCTCCAGCTGTAGAAAACAGACTGGGTAGTACTGGATCACTGGATGTGACTGGGAGTACTATCAGCAGTCACACCCCCACCCCGCCACACATAGCTTACCTCTCCTCCCTTCCACACCCAATCGCCTGCCTGCGCGATTCGCTTCTTCACATGTATTTCCATCTGTACTAAAAAGTCCTCATACTTGTGTACCAGTGTAAAAGTACCGTACCTTAATATAAGTTTACAATTTATTATTTATTTAATATTCTATTATGATCACTGTTTGTAAGGTGTATAATTAATTGTTGTATGTTTTTATTTAATCAGAACTGACGTGTCAGTTGCTATTTAAATTTGTATGTAATTTTTTCATAATGACTACCGGTAGGCCTATACTATGGCTAAACAATGTAATACTTTGTCAACAGCTAAGTAAATATAAAATATCAATCTATGTTGTGTAAAAGTGAATCACCCAAGCAAATAAAAATATCTTTTAACATGATGAAAATAATTAGTCTTTTGGAAACAGATGTTATATTAAGTTAATGTTATATTATTATTATTATTATGTACAGTATAGAACTAACTAAAGAGGTCTTAAGGCAGAGGTATAATATTATATTCTCTTTGAGAAAAACAATTTTTTACCAACAATCAAGTAACTCAATCATTGTTCTTACACCTAACAGCCTTTTTAGGTCATTTTAAAATGAATTTTGCTTATATGTACCGGTACAGTAGTTGTTTTTTCCTACTGATGCCTTTTTCATAAGTGTATTTTTTCTTCTATATTACACGATGTTCTAACAGTAAATTTGTATTTATATGTAAGTATATTTATCATATACCGTACAAATACTTAGTACAAAATTTCACCTTTATTTCTACAATAAAATTCATAATATTTTATTATTATGCTACTGCGATCTTCTAATATTTTGAAATAACTTTCTATACAGCCAAAAATTAATTTTGCAGATGGACCTCGTTAACAAGGAAGTAATTAAGTTTATTATACCATAAAATAGATAAACTACGATGTCAATGAAATTGTATATATAAAGTAGTTTTTGTAGTTACAAAGTTACAGAAGTTATTTACCTAGCTAGATTTAAGTCTTTTAATTCGTATAGAATATAAATTATTATTTATTTTTAATAAACAATATAATATTAATATTCCTACTCTACGTAGGTAATAGGATATCAAGAAAGCTGTGGCTCATGAAGCAGTGTTTATTTCAACTTTAAGTTTTACAACTGGTTAAGTGGTTAAAATTTTGATAATATTGTAAATAAAACATTATTACGAGTTGTACAGAATATATTTGGTGTTCTTTGTAAGTACTATACATTCCGGAATTTTGGCTAGTTAAGATTATAATTCATAGTTTTGCTTTTTAGCAAATTTATAAATATCCAGTTTAGTTTCATTCTATCTCAGAAAGTAATCCTTTTCAAATTTAAATGATTAGTGTATACAGTTATATATATGTCATTAGTAATGACAGTTTTGCCGAATTAATTTTTTGAAACAAGCAAACTATAAAATTCCCGTATTTTTTTATTTTGTGATCAGAGAAATTAAACACATTAAAAGACCTAAACAAAACTTGTAGGTAACATAATAATTTAAAACAAGTACAGTACCAACCAACTTGATAAGGATCCTTTCTAAATTGCAGTATACTACCCCTAACCTACAGTTCCAACCTAAATGTACCTAAACTAACCTAACGGTCACCAATCATAGTAGGCCTATGTTTCCAGTTTGGTTAACTTTCTTTAAAAAGTCCTAAAAATTGGAATTGTAGGTTAGAGGGCTTATACTGTAATTTTGTCAATAATTAGGTACGCCTAAGTTCTAGTTATAATTTGGTTAGTGTAGGCTATTTTGTAGTGATGTTGTTGAAACACATTTGAGTAAATAAATAACATACTTTTGTGTTGAGCTAAGTGTTGGGATTAGTAGTATTGTTGCTGGCAGTAAGGAGAAAAAAACTTAAGTTGTGTAGAATTCTATTTTATTAAGTAGGCCTATGTGAGGCGTAACTTTACTATTCGACTCTAGCCTAATATTTTTGCAGACAACGACGTTGTTTTACATTCTACTGTTAAATGTTGAATACAGGTAAACATACTGTGACTAAAACGATTAGGTTAGAACCTTTTATGTATTTTTTTAATTTTTATTTTTGCATTTCTGTTAGCTCTAGGTTAGCCTAGAGTCGAAAAGTAAAGTTACGCCAGTATGTGATCCTAGAAGTCAAGTTATTGTTTAAATAAGCTTCTCTTCTTATTTAAGTCAGAAAGTATTGTAAATGGTGGCTTATAATTGGTGTAATATTAATAAAGATTTTGAAAGTTTAAAACCCTGCAAAAATACTTAAATTACCGTATGATTAAAATTGTATACATTGATGCCTACGTAGTCGAGAGCACGAAATAAGGCGGGTGAGAATTTTTGCGTTGTTGTCAGATCGTGCAAGCTAAGAAAAGTAGTCTCTAACTAGACCAAATAGTTTTGTTGAGGTGACTTATGGTTTGAGTTATCTGTAATAAAAAAAAAACAGATTTTTAGAGGAAAGATGTAGGATTCTACCCATCTCATTTTCTACTTGAAATATATTTTTACGTAATTGTACACATTAAAAAAGTAAAATGCAAATTTTAGTTCAGAAATCATCTGACATAATATTTTCAGTAGGCCTAAGCGAGGATTTTCTTATTTTTCAAGTAGCGAAGTTTCATCATCGGGAAAGTTGTATGAAACCACACGTACTAAAACTGTTGTTTAAACATTTTTTGTCTCCAAAGACTCATTTTGGTAGTGGTTAATTAACGACAAAAAAATTGTACGCCAAACTAAAACATCCTGCCACAAATGCTCCGTTGGTCCGATCACGCTGTTTATTTATTCTGGATTCACATTTGTATTCATTAGTTTTCATAATCAAGTATATTTTAGTATTTGTATTGCGTTTGTAAATCTTTCGTTAATTTATAAAAGTTGTGTAAAAATCTAGTTTTAAAGTGAAAGAAAACAATAACTGAAAAATAAGAGCATCTCGTAGTATTTTGCTATAATTGTAGCCTATATATTTTCAAATAATAATTAACTACTAATAATAATCTATTGAATAGATACGTAAATCTAATATTAGATTTTTTAATAAACGGGTTGAAAATATAGAATGATTTGATTTGGTTAGTTATTTTGTTTAACTGTTGTTCATTTAGCAAATATTTATAAACATTTAAAAAACATAAACCCTAAACGAAAACAATTTTATTTACAAGTTTTATTAACAGTCGGTGTGGGCAGTGGGCAACACTGGATGCTCAGTGTTGCCAGATCGTGCTGCAGAGTGAGCGATTCTCGACCGTTCCTCGCTTTGCCAGTCCCATATCTGGCAACAGCGCAAAAATTCTCACCCGCCTTATTCCGTGCTCCCGACTGTAGGTGATCTGTCTGGGTACCTTGACTATATTAGGTACAACAAAAATCATTTTTCCGTTTGGAATCCAAAAACAAAATCAAACAAACTTAGCAAGAGGTTTTGCTGACTTCTTGACTACATTTAAATTAATTATTTTTAAATAGGTGTATTAAATAATTACTCTTTCATTTATTACAGTCAAAAACTTCCTCTAAGAAGGGTAGTTTTTTTAAGAGAAAAAAACTGGGCCTAACAATTGTAAATTTAACAACAAATATTAAAACATGTATGTTTTAGAAAGACTGTATAAGTCTAGAAACAGTTTGGCGACTGATAAACTGTTAGACCTATGTAGTAAACATTCAATTTAAACATAAATAAAAATAAACCATGAGTAGTATTGCAATGAAAATTGAGTGAATGGGTCTATTTCGATGAGAATGTGCAAAAATAACAAAATGTGTGTTTATTGCATCTCTCGCTATGTGTTCCTTATAGAATCTCATTTGTTACTAAGAATCGTAAGTCAACTTATGCAATACCTAGCCTTATAAAGATTTTGTCGTAAATTTACTATACGACCCTCTGCTGATTTTTTGCAGACAATATTGTTTTACATTCTGTTGTTAAATGTTGAATACAAGTAAACACACTGTGACTAAAGACTATTATGAGTTAGAAATTCAGGCTACTTTTTTTTATTCTTGCATTTCTGTTGGCATAGGGTCGTATAGCCTAGTTAATTTGTGCATAGATTTTACAGGTTGTAAAAAAAACTTTTTTATACAATATTTGAATAAATAAAATGAGTTCTCTTCTACAATAAACTAGTACAATCAGTGGCGGCTTGTAGTTATGAACATGAGAAGGGTTCTTGCTATCTCTACCTACACTCATGTACGCGTATACCTACAAACGTAGCCTACCCATAATCACCCGCATCCATAATGCCTGTAATTGAAGTCCTGACTTCAAATGTGAAATGTTTTCTGATTGTCTCAGTGTTTTATGCTTATGGGAACGTGTTGTAGGCCTAATTGATTTTTGTGAAAACTACTATCAAATTAATTATTAAATATTATTTGTTGTTGTTTTATTGGGACGGTCGAAAGCCCTTTTATTCAAGCCTTATCTGAGTACAGTACCAAACATATTATTTAGTGTATTTATAAAAACCTCTATTTGCAAACATTAATAAAATAATATCACAATTTATTAAATTTTTAAAGTCTCTGAATGACTTATAGCTATATTTAAATTTCACTATATAGAGACCTCACAAGCTTAACCTTTCCAAGAAAATAAAAATCAATAATTAAGAAAGTAATGGTAGAAAGTGAGAATAGTAGGTTTACATGAACACAGACAAAATTTATATATTTTTTTATTTTATTTAACTGACATTAAGCCATCCCCAGTTTATGAAAAATATATACAATAATCTTTGTATGGAACTGAGCGCTTCACAGTTCAAGCGTCGTGGTATTTGTCTGTTGTGCGCATTCGGACATAGGAATCTCTAAGCGAGGGAGAGGGAGCACTGTCGCTTCCGCAGTGCCGACCCTAGTGTTCTGGTGGAAGATAGTGGTGTTTTTTTTTACTCCATGTGTGAGAATTGAGGCTATGATTTCAGAATGATTTCTTGTTTACTTTCGGAAAGTGTTAATTTACCATAGTTTTTTAGAAATAGGCCTATTAGGATTTTTTTTCATTTTACTAGCCTATGTCACTTGAACTTTTACGTTATAAAAATAAACTAATTATTATTAACAAGCTAGCCGCGGCTACAACGCTACAACTACTAGTTTCAATAAATAATATTTGATATAAAGGTATTTTATCTTTTAAATACCAAAACCTTAAGTTTTAGAGTGCTTTATATTTTTAAATTATGACTTTATAAGTTACTCTAGCCCACTGATGGGTCAATGCAAATAACTTTGATGACAGGGGTTAAGGTTCAAATCCATATTGTGTAGTGCTGTTACATATAACAATCGTGTTCACTAATAATAAATTCAATTTTCTAGTATCCAAGTCTTTAATTGTAATATAGTAGTACAATAGTCATACCTTATATTTTTCCATCAGGGTCTTCTTTTTGTAATTTATACAGTGCGTTTCGGGATGTCTACCCCATCATTAGAACTCTCTTGTTGAATGGAGGTTGTCAAAACATTTAGTAAAAAGACACAGATACATAAAACAACAACACAGTTAATACAGTAGAGTCCCGCTAATCCGAACTAATTGGGACCGAACACTGTTCGGATTAGAGGGAATTCGGAATAGGCGGATTTCATAAATAATATCTACGTATTGACATGTTAGTGGGTAAATATTGTGCGGGGGCATCTGCCAATGGCAGCTCTATACGGCGTTGATCGGCTTGTGAACAGGTTCAGTGAAAGTCGGAAAGGAAATGCATTTCCTTCGATGACTCATAGCGCCGAGACATTACCTACCCCTCTCCCTCCCGCGTTTCAAACATATTTATGAATCACTGCATTGAGCACTAGTCCAGTCGTATCTAGTTCGGTGTTTACTCTAGGGGAGTTTGATAAACTGTGTGCGCTTATTACAAATTTATCAATGCAAACGGACCGACTTGGAGGAAAGAGAGAAATGCTCAAACTGAAATCACACAGACACGGCAAATGCTCTTGACCTCGCGCTACGCTACGTCAAACAACACGCTTCATCAACACCAAATGATGTTATGTTCATGAAGCGATGGCGGAACATTGCATCCTCAAGTCGATTCAGTACTCTTTGATAGAAAAAATTCACTGACATTACTTCTTAAAAGTGTGTATAAATTAGTAGTAATGCTTTGTGTTTAGCAGTGATTAAAAATTATTCTACAAATTGTATAAATGAAGCCGACATGTACTGTAAGTAACCAGCTTTCATTCCTATTTCGTTTCAGGCGTTTTCATCAAGATTAGGCTATAAGTACGTCTCTGTTTAACTATTTTATATAACAATACATGTACGTTTTTTCACGAACGTCTTTTTGATTTCTCCTGTTCTTTTAAGTTTTAAAAATCTGTATTTTTCTGAACTCTGTTCGGAATAGACAGATTTTCGAATTAGCGGGGTTTGGATTAGCTGGACTCTACTGTAAGTGTAGGCCTACACCTTACCGGACATCGACTGCCTGTTGACTGTACTTGTTTTTGTCATATATGATTTTATATTAATAATAAAATGTACTCTACTTTTTTACATACAATTATTAGAGACCTAGATACTTAGAAAAATTAATTTAATAATTTGCATTATTGTTACTTTTTGTCTAACTACTGAAACATGTGCCCTGGGCATGTACATACATATATAGACTGCAAGGGTTTGTGTAGATTAAAATATCTTTTACATGCTGTAGTAAATTATTAGCAAATCTCTTTGTCGCCAGGTATTTTTAGCATGTCGCTGAGCTGATGTATAAGTAAAACCAGCAGGGAAAAGTAGAATAAATCCAGATGTCTTAACTTTGGTAAGTTAATTAAGTATTCACATTTTTTTTAGAATTAAGCCTACTCCAGGTCTGCATACTTTTAAAAACTATTTACAAGCACTTGTATAAATCAAATGTTTAATCATTCGCAGTAAAGATTCTAACACTAACTGGCACAGTGCATCTTGGTCATGTGTCAAAATTGTTATCTGTATGTGTCTGTGCTTGGTGACAGTGGATCCCCTCATTCTGTTTGTATTTAGTTTTCTTGACATCTCAGTTCTAGTATTATATAGTTCTGGGTTCCTCCTTATTCTTAATTTTATTACATTTTGAAGTTAGATAACTTAGGCCTAGTTATCTAGGTTTATGTTTTCTAATTAGTTTATAAATGTGTTAGTTTTAGTTTTTCACTTGTTAACAAGGGTTGATTTAGGCCTTTCGCTCAGGGGGCGAAAGAGACTCGAACTCAAAAACACCCTGAGTTATATAATCATACCCTCCAGGAATATTCTAGGAAGGAGTATACAGAGAAAGCATGGAATGAAATTGTCAAGGAAGTAAATTTGTTACATAAGAATCTCATTTCATAAAATTTTTTCTATAATTATATAGGCCCTAGTTTTATTAAACATTATCATTTAAAAAAACTTCGGTCAAATTTAAATTATTGATGTTAATGATTAATATAGAATATCAGGAATTATTAAAACCATTGGTTATTTATCATGGGGTTATCTGGTGTCTTTTTTTCTTTGTGCCAATTCTATATTAAAAGTAAATTTACAACAGTAGAAAGTTATAAATCTAGATCAATCTATAGAATGATAAAATTTTTGCATTGCTCTTTTGCAATTTTTTGACCGCAACAAACATCCGAAATTCACTTGTATCCTATATATGAGTCCATCTTTTCGTCCGTTGGTCGGTACCGATAAAACACAATGATTGCATTCGGACGCACTGGTTAGATCCATCGGTAGGAAGATGACGCTAGAGTCGTGGATTCTAGCAATAACTGTGCGGCCGAATGCACTGGTAAATTGTAGCGGGAAGTGAACTGTCAAATTTGTAAGTTATGGTTTTTGCTGCCGTGTTTTCTACCGTTGTGGTAGATGATGTAACGGTAATTTATTGCAATGGAAAAAATGGCGTCCGATAGGGGAAGTGACGTCATCTCCCGAAGTTAGGTTAGTGGCCCGTACTAATACCTACCGGTAGCTTCCGGTGAGTGTGGCCGAATGCACCCAATATCTTCCTCATCATAAACTGCTCAATTTAAAAACTTTTGAAGAAGAAAGTTTTGTATTTTTTTGGTTCAAGACTGCTAATTGACTGCGAGAAAAACAAACCGCTTAAGATGCTTGACGCTCGTACCGCTTCGAGTTCGAGTCTATCTCGCTCCAAGTCTCTGTCGACCCGTGAGCGAAGGGCCTTATACTCTCACAACATCGTGTATTATTTTCTATATATACAAATGATGGCAAATGTCTCAACAAAAGTTGTTAGAAGTTTTCTTTAGTTCTTAGGATTAGGTTTAAGTTATTTTTATTATGAGTAGGATTTTTAATATGTATTGCAGCCTATATAGTAATCATAATAATTTTATTTCGATATTTAACATTTACATCTAACAAAGGCCTAGTCTTCTAAGTTTATGATTTCTTTTAGAAATAGATATAGGATAATATAATAATAATATTAAATATTATCTGTTATTGATCACTTAAGTGACTTATTTTGGTTTATGCAATTGTTATGAAGCGTTTCGAAATCGCAATCCCACTGTCAAGCTACGGTTTTCAAATGTGACTTTTCATATATGAGTATTTCTATTCAAAGTGTCTTGGAAACCATAAACCATGACACTATTTATTTTTAGTTTGTAAGTGTTAGCTTTAGTTTTTCAGTTAAAAGCAAGACTTGATTCATATTAGACGTCTTGTATTATTTTTTCTTTATGCTTAAAAGCTGGCTAATGTCTAAACAAAATAAACGGTATCAGGAAACTGACACATACTTTCTCCCTCATTAAAAGAACTTAATCTTTATTTTTAAGAGTAATTTTACCATAAAAATCCATAAAATAACGGAAAACCCAACTTTTTTCAAAAACGGCTCAAACGATTTTGATTAAAATTGTATAGTTTATAGTACTTTAGGTCCCTAATAAACTATAAAATTATAATCAAAATCGTTAGAGCCGTTTTTGAGAAAAGTTAATTTTTCCGTTATTTTAAGGGTTTTTATGGGAAAATTACCCTTAAAAATAAAAAATTCACAAAAATGAAAAAACGCCTGGAGATACCGTGCATTAGTACCTCCATACCAAATTTCATCAAAATCGGACGACTGGTTTAGGCTCTAGGTCTGATAACATCCACACACACACAGGCATCACTCCGAAAACCACGTTTTTAGGTTCAGGGGGACCCAAAACGGATATTTCCACCAAAAACTCAAACTCGAAAATTTTGACGAATACAATACTTTCTCCATATACTATGGTATAGGGAGAGAAAGTAAAAATTGTAAATATATTATCAATCCAACATTACAAACTAATTTTAAAACCAGAATAATGCATCTGTGATTTGTTTGCATTTTAATGTTACATTTTATTAGCGAATTTCCATAGGAAAAATGAGCTATGGGAGTGGCCCTTATGGTAAGTCCCAAGGTCGGGAGTAGGAAATGAGCACCGATCATGGTCTCCTGAACACATTTTGGCGTGTCATTAAAAATCATGTATATATGTGTTCGCGCACTCTAGCGGCCACATATTAAGTTCAATTTGGTACACATTGAGAAGGATTAAAGAAGGCTTAACCGCTCAATTCGATATTTTTTCAATTTATTAGTGAAAAATATTAATAAATTAAATTCAGGGTAACGCCAATCTATCTCTTACGAAGTTTATTTAATGAATTCAATTAAATTTTCACTATAAAAATTCAAATCAAATAATTAGCTAAGGAATAATTACAGATTGTAACACAAAGAAAATTGTTTATGTTCAGGATAAATGTGATGTATATAGATTTATAATTAAGAATCAGTAAAATTTTAATTTAATGTTAACAGAACAATCTATCAAATTTTGACCACTCCTGAACCGACCAAAATTGATTTTATATGTGTTAAGATTAAGAAAAAAATGAGTGCTCAATATAGAAAAGGTATCTGTTCTTCGAAAGGCACGACTTCCGAAGAGAGGTTCGTCTCTGCATCAAAAATAATTAAATTAAATTCCTTAGCACAAATCTTAAGGGTTATTACTGTAGGCTGAACAATAGGCACAGTAGTTATCCTTGTAAAGGCATATCCAACTCGGTCTCCATTAGATTGAGCTAGTCTGGTGATAAAAAGTAACATTTCACAAAATGTAAAATTTTAATTAAATTAAATTTAAATTAGGTTGAGGTGAGTTTGGGTACGTCGTTGCAACATGTTGGTTTTCTACACGTCGCTCGGACGAGTTCGTTATTAAAAAAAATCCAACTACCGGAAGCCATTTTTTGACCAGAAGTAACTATTTTTTGAGATTTTTCCTACGAAAGTGGATTTGTTTTAGAGTTTTTTCTTCAAATATATATGTAGGAGTTTATTCTGCACATTTTGTTTTTTTACGCGACCTTATAGCTCGCTTGGTTCTCCCAAAATCGATCAAAACGTAAAATACCATAAAAGTACGCCCGGATCAAAGCCATGTGGTGGATTCTACCGTGGGGTTGGCGTGCGAAGCACGCAATGCATTGTGTATTGAAGATACTCTTAATACGGGGGTTGGCGTGCGAAGCACGCAATGCTTTGTGTATTGAAAATACTCCCACCATGCGGACTGGCGTGCGAATCATTTTGCAGCTATTCAGCACCGTCGTGAATAGACCTATTTCCCAAATAGTTGCTTAAAACATGTAGGCCTATAAACTTAATTTTGGAAATTTGCTCAACTCACGTCAGCGGTTCAGCTGCGTGGTCGAATTATTATGTTTTTGTAATGTACAAAAGAATAGAGTTAGTTATACAAATAAACAAACCACATAAATTGAAAAAGAAAATTTTTTTACATTACTTTCAATTCAATAGTATCTTGCAAAGCTTCTTTTCTTATCATTGGATTGGAAAGTTCCACGCAATGGGCGTTTCTATTCCATAGAAGCCGTCAAAATTTTTATCTTTTTGCTTATGGACTTTCTTTTTTTGCTGAAACTGTAACTAGTGTTTCTTATCTTCATGCGCTGGAACTATGGATCTTTCCTCAATTGAAAGAAGCTGAACCACAGAAATTTATTTTGGCAGCAAGATGGTGCCCCGCCGAACTGGTGTAACTCAGTATGCAATTTGTTAAAAGACGTTGTAGCCGAACGCTGGATTGGCTGCAAGGAGCCGGATGACAGAGCTTATTTCGCATAGCCTCCACGTTCACCCAGTACCTTTGTTGGTTCATAAAAAGCCTCCGTTACTAGCTGACCTTGCCAACTTAAGACACAGGATTGAAGCAGCTATTACTCCAGACACACTGAATAGGTTTGAGACGAACTCGGCTGTAGACCCGATGTATGTCATGTGATCAATGGTGCTCACATTGAACACTTATCTAAAAACTGTTTGAGTGGCTCTTTCGTTTGATGTATTATTTATAATATAAAAATAAGTTAAATGTAATAAATACTACACTGCCTTAAAACCTCGACATTCATTTTGAAACATCCTGTATATTTTATTTTTTTTTTGCTAGCTTTTAAATAATTTCATGAAATAAATTGTTTATTTTATGTTCATTTTTGGTTTTAGAGTACTACAAGGCAGTATCTTTATTTATATAAATATCATTATTTATGTATTACAGTGAAACCTCTCTTTACGGACACCCCTCTTCAATGGACACCCCCTTAAACGGACAGTTTTTTAAAATCCCGAGAAAAAATCAAAGAAATCAAGCTATTTTTACCCCTCTATAACGGACCCCCTCCATACCGGACAGGGACAAGGCATATTTGTCCCCCATCACCAAGTCTAAACCCTCGGTACGGACAAATATCAGTCAAATTGTATAAAAACTCTCACTGTTATAAACCATACAAGTGTTTATTGAAATAGTGCAATATGCACGTATTGTTAAACCCCTCGCCGATGGATTATATACAACTTAAAGAAGAATAATTGAAACAACTGACAAGAAGCGACTATTATAAAAAAAATGATGAAAATGTATTTATATTATTATCTAACGATGTGATTATTCACCAAGAACATCAAATGACCCGGGCTATTTACAGTATAAAGGACAAACCTTAATTACAAGTTTATTTTTTGTTAACAGATGCGTGAATAATGTATGTACTAAACAATTAAGTTATTTAAATGTATATACACTTTCATATTTACATATTTTTTCTGTTGTTTACCTAATAAATTAGTACATAATTTACGTAGAACCTTGTTTTATGGCTTTTTTTATACATAGAGTCTAGGGCCGAGAGCCAGTTGCCTAAAAACTTTAACGAGGGTAATTTGACAGCCAGAGGCTTGGCGGAGCGAGGGCCAGCCGGCTAGGGATCAGTGACCTGTTCTACTGTGCGGTGGGTGTGGGGGTGGAAAGGTTTTAATTATCGTTTATGTATTCCGATAACAGTATGATTATAATATTTATATAATTATAATATTTCGTTTTATTATCACTTTATATAATTAGAATAAAAAAAAACTAGAGGACTTACCTAAACTGTTTAGTCACAGTATTTTGCCGATAACAGTATGATTATAATATTTGTATAATTATAATATTTCGTCGTATTATCACTTTATATAATTATAATTAAAAAAAAACCTAACCTAACCTAAAACTCTTCTATAGAAATTAGTTTAGAGTCGTACTCTATGCATTTAATCTTACCCCTCCCCTGAATCACTTCCGCTCTGGGGAGTCGACTGGCCCTCGGCCCTACCTGGCTGTTTTGACAGTTTATGACCCCCACGGCAAAAGATCGGCTGGCCCTCGCTCCGTTTTCCTTATACATAACCTGCTTTTTTAAAAACCCCTCTCCAACGGACACCCCTCTATAGCGGACACTTTTCTTGGTCCCATGAGTATCCGTTATAGAGGAGTTTCACTGTATTTCTCTCCTTATCTATATTTAAATGAAAATGAATGTTTCTTTCTTTTACTCTATAGACTCAAAAACTATTTGACCAATTTCAATTTTACAGTTTATCCATAACATTGCCATGCGTGTGTGTTAAGACGTCACAATCATTACAGTCTACAGAGATGAAATGGAGTTGCTATCCCTATACACTAAATATAAATTAAACTAACTTCATACAAGCTATACAACTAAAATTATATAATATTATTTTTAAGGGATATAAAAACTATTGCAATTTGATTACTTAATTCAAATTGGTGAAATGGAATTACTACCCTTAAAATTAAATAGTAATCCATACAGTTACGTTTTCTGTATTGTCATAAACTACACACATTTAATTTCACTAAAATTTCACAATTTACACATGTTAGTACCAGGATTTTTTAGAGAATATAGTCACTACAAACAAATAAATTTAAGTGGGGTAGCTACCCGTACACAATAAAAATAAATTGAACCAAACTCCTACAAACTATAAAATTATATAATATTATTTTAAGTGATATAAAAAACATGTGCAATTCTATTTACTTAAGTGTCAAAGGGATGAAATGGAATAACTGCAGTACCCTTAAAATTAAATTAAGCAATAGCGAAGCATTGCCGGGTCCACTACAAATATGTAAGGTCTAGCTGACAAATTGATGGTTCCCACCTAAAATAAATCCTTTTAATTTGAAGATGTTTTGAACGATATTTACAGAAAGTGTCAATTTAATGAAATTAACCCCTTCCCATTAACTTTAACGTAAATGTGTATGGGAGGCATTTTCATTCAGAATTTCACGATCTTTAATTTTGTACATGGTAATATTTACGACCTTGTAGTTTTTGAGATATTCGGAGAAGACTATTTAAAAATACTTTTTACTCCTCTCCCATCTTGAATCACCCTCGTCCCTATACATGGGAAACTCTGGTACTTTATTGTACTTTAAAGAAATTGGGTGCTTCTGGGGATGAACTGTATATATGTCTGCACTGTGGTACAAACACATTTTATTTTCTTGGTGGACTAGAAAACAGCTTTTTATTTATCTTCCATCACAGACCACATTTTTCACTTAAAAGAAAACTGAGTTGCGGCCACACTTGTTCAGGTCTGTTAAACTGCACAGTTTTGACACGAAACAACCTGCACAGTTTTGTCACGAAACAACCTGCAAAGTTTTCTGGAGCGCCTGTTTAGACAACTACTTTTGTCGGGATCCTTTTAATCAATGGTGGTATTTTTATAACATGATTTAAATTGATTCCTTTAGGAAAAAGTTTATCTCTCCTATGATCGAATTTGTATGATATATACATTTATATAAAAGAACCAACAAAGCATGAAACATCTGGAACTATAATGAGTTTTTACTTTCATTGCAACTTTGAATGCTTATAACTCGAAAACTAATATATTTATCGACAAACAAGTTTCACCGCCGTTTTTCTTGTCAAATTTTACATGAAAATTATGTATCACATGCTCCAACTTCGATAATGGAAGTGACATGATTCACAGATTATTAGGACATTAGTAGTACCGTCCTAATGTGCTGCTATTATTTATGTTTATATTTTTATTTTCGCAGGAAGAAGCCGGTGTTTTAGCTTGCTACCGCCTTCGTGATGACTTTATCTGCTAAATTAGTTTACACTTTACACCATGCATAGCCAGCAAATTCATTTAACTAATTTTATTCTAATTAAAGGTTAACTTGGTTTTGTTCGGATCACAGATTTGTTGTGCGGCTGTTATAAATCACTTGAAGTTGTAGGGTTAAAAATTAAAATGCACTGAACTTAATCACTTACTAAAGTAAATTAATCTGCAAAAAATCAGTAAAATTTAGTTTTTAGTAATGATAATGCATGAAATGTGTTTTTAATATAAACAGGCTTAATATAAATCAAAATTATATTTTATTAAAACTAACAACAAATTTTGTCAGTTTCATTGCACTGCTTCAACAAGAAGACAGAACATGTAATATTATGTTGGATGTATACTTTATTAGAACGATGAGATAATTGATTACTAATACATTTTTTTAAATCCATATTGCAATGAATCCTTTGACTTAACAATGTTCACTTAGCTAATTTCATGTTTATTTGTTTCCATACTTTGATTTTTTAACCTCCCTACGCAAAAAAAGTTAGCGTAAAAGGTTTTCTGAACGTACTCTTATGTTGTAGAGGCTTGCAGAACAGATCGAAGTGTACTGCTTCGCATTAAACGCGCCATTTGCAATACATTCAACATGGCGATCGTAAGTTACCCGTGCTCAGTATTTTACAGTTTTTAGTGTTTATTTTACTTGTAATAGTGTACAGCTTTCAATTTTGTGTTTATAAATTGTTTTAAAAAGATCTCATTACATGTAATGTATTTAGTTTGTTGTTAAAGTCTTTATATTTGCTCATGAAAAAGTACACGATTGGCCAAGGTCATGCGTATTCTGCAAAGCTAGTTTGCCTGGGTTTTGCTTTTGATTATAGAACCTTGTTACTTTCTTCAAATGCTTTTCAATTTTGAAATTTTTTGTTAATAATAGTAATAAGTTTTATTTTTGTAAAGAAAGACTTTTAGCATTGGTATTTAGTATTACCTACTTAGATAATAAATGTTCTCGAGTTATTGTTGACAGTGGAACTTATTTACCTAAGCTCGAGCTTGAAGCTAACTAGCTACTTCATTTACATTTTCCGTACTGATAGGGTTTAAAAGATAATTAGCGATAAAATGATTTTATTAATGTATTATTATTTTAATTTCTTACACCATAAACAGAAAAATTAGTAAGTATGCTGTTGTATGTTTGGTAGTACAGTACTAGCCTATACTAGGCCTAGGCTTGCATATCACTTCTTAGTTTCTGAAAATATGGAATTCACATCCGAATTGACTGTTTTTAGAGGTTTGAAACTATTTTGTAGGCTAGGCACATTACAATTTGAATCTTCCAGAACAAATATGGTTAACATTGACAATAAACACATGAGGAATAGCTAGCCTAATATTATTCCTATCCTAGCCTAGGTCACTATCAATTTGAAAATTGGTGTAACTTTACTATTCGACTCTAGCCTAATACTTTTGCAGACAATGACGTTGATTTACATTCTAGGCCTACTGTTAAATGTTGAATACAGGTAAACATACTGTGATTGAATAGGTTTGAACCTTTTAAGCATTTTTGTAATTATTATTTTTGCATTTCTGTTGCCATAGGTTAGCCTAGAGTCGAATAGTAAAGTTGCGTCTGAAAATTTACTGAGAATCATTTTGTTTTAACATTGCCTTCATTACTAACATTACTGTTACACTAGCCTATCTTAATTACATATATTTATT
>JAGFPH010000797.1:388766-399306 GCA_018207615.1 Philaenus spumarius
TATTACTGTAGCTAGTTTCGTTTAGGAGTTATTAAACCGGTCCGGGACTTTTGGGACAGTCTGCATAACACAAGGTGTTTTTCAATTTATGCCACAAATTTCAGATTAAACACTTCCACGGTCAACAAGAAACAACTCATCGTTTCAAGCGTTACGATAGATTTTTCCCGTTATCAACGGTTAGAGTCTCACTCGCTTCTTCAGCAAAATGTCTCGGTGGGGGATCCCCATTCACTTACATATGAAGTCGAGTGGAAGGGGGATCCATTCGAGTTCGAGTCTCTCTCGCCTCCTAAATCAACCCTCATTAACAAGTGAAAAACTAAAACTAACACATTTATAAACTAATTAGAAAACATAAATCTAGATGACTAGGCCTAAGTTATCTAACTTCAAAATGTAATAAAATTAAGAAAAAGGAGGAACCCAGAACTATATAATACTAGAACTGAGACGTCAAGAAAACTAAATACAAACAGAGTGAGAGAAACCACTGTCACCAGGCACAGACACATACAGATAACAATTTTGACACATGACCAAGATGCACTGTGCCAGTTAGTGTTAGAATCTTTACTGCGCCTGATTAAACATTTGATTTATACAAGTGCTTGCAAATAGTTTTTAAAAGTTTGCAGGCCTGGAGTAGGCTTAGTTCTAAAAAAAATGTGAATACTGAATTAACTTACCAAAGTTAAGACATCTGGATTTATTCTACTTTTACCTGCTGGTTTTACTTATACATCAGCTCAGAGACATGCTAAAAATACCTGGCGACAAAGAGATTTGCGTATAGTTTACTGCAGCATGTAAAAGATATTTTAATCTACACAAACCCTTGCAGGCTATATATATATGTACATTCCCAGGGCACACGTTTCAGTAGTTAGACAAAAAGTAACAATAATGCAAATTAATTAATTAATTTTTCTAAGTATCTAGGTCTTTAATAATTGTATGTAGAAAAGTACAGTACATTTTATTATTAATAAAAAATCATATATGACAAAAACAAGCAGTCAACAGGCAGTCGATGTCCGGTAAGGTGTAGGCCTACACTTACAGTAGAGTCCAGCTAATCCAAACCCCGCTAATTCGAAAATCCGCCTATTCCGAACAGAGTTTAGAAAAAATACCGATTTTTTAAACTTAAAAAAAAAACAGGAGAAATTGAAAAGACGTTCGTGAAAAAACGTACATTTATTGTTACATAAAATAATTAAATAGAGACATACATAGAGCCTAATCTTGATGAAAACGCCTGAAACGAAATAGGAATGAAAGCTGGTTACTTACAGTACATGTCGGCTTCATTTATACAATTTGTAGAATAATTTTTAATCACTGTGTAACACACAGCATTAGGCCTACTAATTTATTCACACTTTTAAGAAGTAATGTCAGTGATGTTGGGTCTTTTCTGTTATATCCCCGCATTTACAAACAATTTTCTATAGAATGAGGATTAATCGGGATAGAACTAAATGTGAAATATATATTTACTCACCATTTAAACGTGTAATTGTTGGGAAAAAAATAATAAAAATTATTAAAAATGAGCAACTTTACTATTCGAATCTATAGCCTATGGCAACAGAAATGCAAAAATAATAATTTAAAAAATATCTAGAAGGTTCTACCCAACCTATTTAGTCACAGTATGTTTATAGATAGAATCAATTAGAATGGGGTGTAGGGAGGGTAGTGCGAGAGAGACGGAGTACCTATCCCACCACATTTCCCCTACCAAGGCTAGGCAGCGCGGCGTACAGTCAAGTTTACAGACGATGGTTTTATACACACCACATATACAACACAGCCACGCACGTCTGTGCAGATTTGACACTGACTGTACTTTTTTTACTATTTGACTGAGACTGAAGTTGATGGGAGGTGGGCTTTCCTGCGCATGCGCAGCCCGCACGCCATTCTAAATGCGTGTAAATGCCATTCTAACGTCGTTGTCTGCAAAAATATTAGGCTAGAGTCGAATAGTAAGTTACGCATTTGCAATAACCCTTATCTAATATCAACAAAAACTGGAAACTTCCTTCCTTATATGTTATGGAGTAGTTATACATAGTTATTTGAACATTCCCGATTAATTCTCATTCTATCTAGAAAATAGTTTGAGAATAGAAAATAGTTTGTAAATGCGGGGATATAACAGAAAAGGCCCGTGATGTTTTTCTATCAAAGAGTACTGAATCGACTTGAGGGTGCAATGTTCCGCCATCGCTACGTGAACATAACATCATTTGGTGTTGATGGAGCGTGTTGTTTAACATAGCGTAGCGCGAGGTCAAGAGCATTTGCCGCGTCTTTGTGATTTCAGTTTGAGCATTTGTCACTTTCCTCCAAGCCGGTCCCTATAGTTTATCAAACTCCCCTAGAGTAAACACCGAACTAGATACGACTAGACTAGTGCTCAGTGCAGTGATTCATAAATATGTTTGAAACAGGGAGGGAGAGGGGTAGGTAATGTCTCGGCGCTATGAGTCATCGAAGGGAATGCATTTAATTTCCGACTTTCACTGAACCTGTTCACAAGCCGAACAACGCCATATAGAGCTGATGTTAGCAGATGCCCCCGCACATTATTTACCCACTAACAAGTCAATACGTTGATATTATTTATGAAATCCGCCTATTCCGAATTCCCGCTAATCCGAACAGTGTTCGGTCCCAATTAGTTCGGATTAGTGGGACTCTATTGTATTAACTGTGTTTTCAATGTGTTGTTGTTTTATGTGTCAGTGTCTTTTTACTAAATGCTTTGACAACCTCCATTCAACAAGAGAGTTCTAATGATGGGGTGGACATCCCGAAACGCGTCCAAATAAATAACAAAGATGACACTGATGGAAAAATATAAGGTATGACTATTGTACTACTATATTACAATTAAAGACTTGGATACTAGAAAATTGAATTTATTATTAGTGAACACGATTGTTATATATAGCCTATAACAGCACTACACAATATGGATTTGAACCTTAACCCAGCTGCCATCAAAGTTGTTTGCATTGACCCATCAGTGGGCTAGTGTATCATGAAGTCATAATTTAAAAATATAAAGCACTCTAAAACTTAAGGTGCATCCAGTGTTGCCTAGTTCGAGGGCCACTGCCCACACCGACTGTTAATAAAACTTGTATTTAAAACTTGTAAATAAAATTGTTCTCGTTTTGAGTTTATGTTAAATGTTTATAAATATTTGCTAAATGAACAACAGTTAAACAAATAACTAACCAAATCAAATCATTTTATATTTTCAACCCGTTTATTAAAAAATCTAATATTAGATTTAGGTATCTATTCAATAGATTATTATTAGTAGTTAATTATTATTTGAAAATCTTATCTTCTAAAGCGAGAGATAATTGTCTGTTTGCTAAATGGATCTGGAATCTCCGTCTAAGGATTTTTGATTTTATATGGGGCTTTTGGCCACGAGAAATCGATTGGAAATGGTCACCAGTCTGGGAAAATTCGTTTTCTACGTCTTTTTATTAAATTAAAAAGTGAAATTTGTCCATTTTAAACAATACAAAGCACAGCTGATGCAAATCTTTTCAATGTCATTACAATAATCATCTGTTTTCTTTTAAACGAAGCACAGCTGATGCAAATGTTTTCAATGCCATTACAATAATCATCTATTTTCTTTTAAACTGAATTTTATTAGAGGTAAGCCTAAAATGTTGTATCTATTTATAGTTACCATGGCAACGAATACTTCTGCTAAATAAACATACCCTTTATTTAGTTGTTTAATGTTATAGGCCTAATCTAAACGATGTTCACGGAAATTTGCAATAACAGTTATTGACATGAGCGAACTAGGCCCTAGGCCTAAATCGATATTGAAATATTAAACTTTAATTTAGGCCTGACTTATTTCTGAGGCATAGCGTTCAGATTATGGTTAATCCTTTAAACTGTATTTTTATTACAGGTAAGCCTAATGTTGTATATACCCTTTATTTAGTTGTTTAATGTTATAGGCCTAACCTCAAAACTCAATAATCCAATATTTATTATTGAAATCACAGCCCTGCTTATAATCGAGCTTTAGCTCGGTCTCCTGGTACTATACAATTATAGGAAAATACTACGAGATGCTCTTATTTTTCAGTTATTGTTTTCTTTCACTTTAAAACTAGATTTTTACACAACTTTTATAAATTAACGCAATACAAAACAAATACTAAAATATACTTGATTATGAAAACTAATGAATAAAAATGTGAATCCAGAATAAATAAACAGCGTGATCGGACCAACGGAGCATTTGTGGCAGGACGTTTTAGTTTGGCGCACAATTTTTTTGTCGTTAATTAACCACCACCAAAATGAGTCTTTGGAGATAAAAAATGTTTAAGCAACAGTTTTAGTAGGCCTACGTGTGGTTTCATACAACTTTCCCGATGATGAAACTTCGCTACTTGAAAAATAAGAAAATCCTCGCTTACTGAAAATAATATGTCAGATGATTTCTGAACTAAAATTTGTATTTTACTTTTTTAATGTGTTGGGTTTACAATTACGTAAAAATATATTTCAAGTAGAAAATGAGATAGGTAGAATCCTACATCTTTCCTCTAAAAACCTGTTTTTTTTATTACTCAACCCATAAGTCACCTATGGCTAGGAGAGTAAAGCAGGTAACGCCTCAACAAAACTATTTGGTCTAGTTAGAGACTACTTTTCTTAACTTGCACGATCTGACAACAACGCAAAAATTCTCACCCGCCTTATTTCGTGCTCCCGACTACGTAGGCATCAATGTAGCCTATACAATTTTAATCATATGGTAATTTAAGTATTTTTGCAGGGTTTTAAACTTTCAAAATCTTTATTAATATTACACCAATTATAAGCCACCATTTACAATACTTTCTGACTTAAATAAGAAGAGAAGCTTATTTAAACAATAACTTGACTTCTAGGATCACATGCTTTGGCGTAACTTTACTATTCGACTCTAGGCTAACCTAGAGCTAACAGAAATGCAAAAATAATAATTAAAAAAATACCTAAAAGGTTCTAACCTAACCTATTTAGTCACAGTATGTTTACCTGTATTCAACATTTAACAGTAGAATGTAAAACAACGTCGTTGTCAGAAAAAATATTAGGCTAGAGTCGAATAGTAAAGTTACGCCTCACATAGGCCTACTTAATAAAATAGAATTCTACACAACTTAAGTTTTTTTCTCCTTACTACCAGCAACAATACTACTAATCCCAACACTTAGCTCAACACAAATTCACAAAAGTATGTTATTTATTTACTCAAATGTGTTTCAACAACATCACCACAAAATAGCCTACACTAACCAAATTATAACTAGAACTTAGGCGTACCTAATTATTGACAAAATTACAGTATAAGCCCCCTAACCTACAATTCCAATTTTTAGGACTTTTTAAAGAAAGTTAAACAAACTGGAAACATACTATGATTGGTGACCGTTAGTTTAGTTTAGGTACATTTAGGTTGGAACTGTAGGTTAGGGGTAATATTTTGCAATTTAGAAAGGATCCTTATCAAGTTGGTTGGTACTTGTTTTAAATATGTTACCTACAAGTTTTGTTTAGGTCTTTTAATGTGTTTAATTTGTCTGATCACAAAAGAAGAAATACGGGAATTTTATAGTTTGCTTGTTTCAAAAAATTAATTCGGCAAAACTGTCATTACTAATGACATATATATAACTGTATACACTAATCATTTAAATTTGAAAAGGATTACTTTCTGAGATAGGATGAAACTAAACTGGATATTTATAAATTTGCTAAAAAGCAAAACTATGAATTAATTATAATCTTAACTAGCCATAATTCCGGAATGTATAGTACTTACAAAGAACACCAAATATATTCTGTACAACTCGTAATAATGTTTTATTTACAATATTATCAAAATGTTAACCACTTAACCAGTTGTAAAACTTAAAGTTGAAATAAAGACTGCTTCATGAGCCACAGCTTTCTTGATATCCTATTACCTTTACCTACGTTGAGTAGGAATATTAATATTGTTTATTAAAAATAAATAATAATTTATATTCTATACGAATTAAAAGACTTAAATCTGGCTAGGTAAATAACTTCTGTAACTTTGTAACTACAAAAACTACTTTATATATACAATTTCATTGACATCGTAGTTTATCTATTGTATGGTATAATAAACATAATTGCTTCCTTGTTAAAGAGGTCCATCTGCAAAATTAATTTTTGGTTGTACCGGTACCATAGAAAGTTATTTCAAAATATTAGAAGATCGCAGTAGCATAATATTATGAATTTTATTGTAGAAATAAAAGTGAAATTTTGTACTAAGTATTTGTACGGTACCTATATGATAAATATACTTACATATAAATAAAAATTTACTGTTAGAACATCGTGTAATATACCGGTACAAGAAAAAATACACTTATGAAAAAGGCATCAGTAGGAAAAAACAACTACATATAAGCAAAACATATTTTAAAATGACCTAAAAAGGCTGTTAGGTGTAACAACAATGATTGAGTTACATGATTGTTGGTAAATAATAGTTTTTCTCAAAGAGAATATAATATTATACCTCTGCCTTAAGAACTCTTTAGTTAGTTCTATACTGTACCGGTACATAATAATAATATAACATTAACTTAATATAACATCTGTTTCCAAAAGACTAATTATTTTCATCGTGTTAAAAAATATTTTTATTTGCTTGGGTGAACTCACTTTTACACAACATAGATTGATATTTTATATTTACTTAGCTGTTGACAAAGTATTACATTGTTTAGCTATAGTATACCGGTAGTAATTATGAAAAAATTACATACAAATTTAAATAGCAACTGACATGTCAGTTCTGATTAAATAAAAACATACAACAATTAATTATACACCTTACAAACAGTGATCATAATAGAATATTATATAAATAATAAATCGAAGACTTATATTAAGGTACATTTACTGACACTGGTACACAAGTATGAGGACTTTTTAGTACAGATGGAAATACATGTGAAGAAGCGGGTCGCGCAGGCAGGCGATTGGGTGTGGAAGGGAGGAGAGGTAAACTATGTGTGGCGGGGTGGGGATGTGACTGCTGATAGTACTCCCAGTCACATCCAGTACTACCCAGTCTGTTTTCTACAGCTGGAGCGTGGCGCATGGTATACTGTATCACTGATTTCCTACTAGTGGAACAACTCGGATGCACATCCATTTTTGTATGTACACCCACAAACAGAGTGAAAATAAGTAATTGTTTCCTTATTACATAAATAAACACGGGGCGTCCGCGTAAACACTACAATGTTTTTAGGAACGGTAGTGTACTAGACAACGACTAATGAGACGAATGTCTGTCACCGACTGACTCGCTTCACTGACCTACAAGCTGTTAGCGCATGCGCATTGGCCGTCCCTACTTCTGCGCACACAGCCAACCGCTTCATCACATATATTTCCATTTGCACGTGTGTAAACGTAGGCCTACTTTGCAATAACTTACATAGATAAACTAGAACATGAAAGCCGATCAGTAATATCCAATACACTAAGTGACAAGGTATCAGAAAACCACACAACATTAAATAAACGAAACAAAAAACAATCAATGAATAGATTTAACTGCCTAACTTATACAATAAAATATAATTGGCTTTACCAGAACAATTCAAAAATTAGTCACAAAACAACCAACAAGGATTCGAGCACAGTTTTTCCAGACATGAAACTCTACTGTATAAACTCACCTATGGAGTAATAGCTCATTAACTCTCATTAACAAATCCTTTAAGTGCTTCTTAAAAATGTTTTATAATTTTCAAGAGACTCTGGGAGTATGTTGAATAAAGCTATTCCAGCTTGAGCAGGTAGTTTTCTTATGAAGATTTAATCTATGTTTTGCCTGTCTAAATCTAAATGTACTGTATTTGAAAACGATTGTAGTTAGTAACTTTACTCACCATATAGTGCTTCCTTTGATGTACATACTAAAAAGTCACCATTTAGAATACAAAATTTAGATTTTTTAAATTAAAATGTTACATAGGTAGCGGACCACTTACAAAAAAGTTAAAAAGACCTGTTTTGTCTGACCTATTATAGGTATCTTTAATAGGTCAGAGATATAATATCTCCGACCTATTAAAGATACCACCTGAGACAATAAAATAAATTAAAATATGGACTTTTATCTTCAAGGACATGGCACATTAGAGTAGTTTGAACATTTAGTTTATTAGCTACAGTGTTTTAAAAAAATACTTCCAAGCCAAAAACCTGGAAATGAAAAACCCTCAATTTTTTAAAATGACCATGTACCCCAAATGGAATTAAGTCATGTTAGGGTTAAAAATTAGGTCCTTTTGTCAGGGCTCGAACAAGTTAAAACAAGGGACAGATCAATAATAACAAATCAGTGTTTCAGTTATAATAATTCTATTGAACATTTATTTACACGCCTTTACTGTACTCATTTCATTTAACAGATTTTATATTTTGCCAGACAGACTCGATCAAGACACCGGTAAACAAAGCTATCATATTTACTTTATCAATTCCAAACTTCAAACAGTTCAAACCCAGTGTGATTCTATTGATAAGCTTAAGTAGAAGGGGAGATTGGTACAAATCCGTCACCCCTCGGTATTGTCTTTAAATTACTTGTCAAGTTATCCCGACCAGTGCTGTTCTCTAGCGGCCAATAAATAAGTCGAACTTCGGGCAGTCCCGCCCAGAGATAATAATACCAAAAGGAGATGGGCAACTCAATGTTAAAAGTTGAAACTATAACACGGTCCCGCCATTATACCGGCCGTGGTCAGTTGTTGTTCTGTGAGCGATACAAAGTTTTCCGTAAATCTGATGTAGTTTTGTACTCACAATTGACTTGAGGTGAGTGGCTTATATTTCAAGCTAATAACTTATTCATACATAGAATTTATAGCTTAAGTATTAAACGAAAATATCTGAGTGGCTGCTTTAGAATTTACCGATCCGTGTCTAGGCTACAACGATCACCCGCCATTTTAAGCTAGTCGGGCAATTCCGTCACTCCACATGGCGATATTGCCCCATTCAGTATTTTATTTAAAAAATGAACCATTTGCGTTTTTCAGATGGTTCGATCTCGAGAAAGAATAACGCAGAAGGC
The DNA here is from genome assembly GCA_018207615.1 of Philaenus spumarius. Classification (NCBI taxonomy): domain Eukaryota; kingdom Metazoa; phylum Arthropoda; class Insecta; order Hemiptera; family Aphrophoridae; genus Philaenus; species Philaenus spumarius. The sequence continues at coordinate 397,948 of JAGFPH010000797.1, forward strand.
GAATGATAGTCTGGGAGCCGTCATTACAAAAGACGAGTGTCCATCTAGCCGCATCTACAACATGGATGAGACAGGAATCTCAACTGTTCAAAAGCCTGGGAAAACTATAGCACCCCAAGGACAAAAACAAGTAGGAGGTATCACAAGCTGGGAACGAGGAAAAAATATTACTGCTGTGTGTGCTATGAGTGCATCAGGAGACTACGTTCCTCCATTGTTTATATATCCAAGGAAGCGTATGACTCCACTACTGATGAGAGGAGGACGCCCTGGACCCATATACCGGTGTTCTCACAATGGCTGGACCAACGAGGATCTATTTATGGAATGGTTGAATCACTTTGACAAACATGTGAAGCCAAATAAAACTGAACTGGTTCTTCTTTTGATCGATACTTGAGTGCTTTGAATTCTGCCGAAAACACCATATCCATGTCGTTTCTATTCCGCCTCATACCTTGCACAAACTCCAGCCATTGGACGTGACGTTTTATGCACCATGAAAAACGCTTTTAATAAGGAGTGTGACTACTTAATGAAGTCGAACTTCCATCAAAAAATAATTTTTCAACAAAGCTTATTTAAGGGTGGCAACCTTAGAAAAAGCAGTTTCAGACTTTGAAGTGTGTGGAATCTATCCATTTAACCCAAATAAATTTTGCGAAAATCACTTTGCCCCGGCCCACTCGGTTGTTGAACAAATCGTGATTGAGAATAGAGAAGAGGGATCCGCTGACCCTTCAACTTCTACTGTAGCAACTTGACTTGCAGCCTGGCTGAAAAATCCTGTGACAGGACTTCTTTTATTGACGCTGCCAATGGAATCATCGATCATCCTCTAGAAATTACAATCTCACAAATCTCCATCTTCAAGTAGGCAATGAAGGCACAGGTGCTAATGAAAATGCGGTTATTCCTAAGGCAGTAAATGACAGGCCTAATGTTTGTGATCTGTATGCCAATCCTCAACCAGGACCCTCAGGAACAGCTTCATTCAAAAGAAATATTGCAGAAATATCCCTAATCCCTGACTCAAAAGGAGAGCACAAAATTTTTTTAAAAGATAGTAAGCATCATTCTATTATTTTAACAGCATCGCACATGAAAAAGTCCTCGAAATAGCAAAAAAAAGACAGCTGAAAGAAAAAAATAAACGGCTTAGGAAAAATAAATTCAGACTGCAAAAAGAATGAGCCTAAAAGTAAGAAAAATTTCAAAATGGATGAAAATAAATGTATTAAAAAAGGTAAAAAGTCAGTTAAAAAGGGAAGGTCTAAATCAAATAAAAGTATCAAAAGGAAACTTGATTTCGACGAGTCATCCTCTGAAGATTTCGACGTGAAGGACCTATGTGGTGAC
>JAGFPH010000797.1:399406-410391 GCA_018207615.1 Philaenus spumarius
CGACAGATGAAAAAGGGGAGGAGAGTTAAACATTTTAAATGTAAAGGTACATCACTGCAAAGCTTATTAAAAGACAAACTAAATAGGGCAAACTACAGTTTAGTATCTTGGTCCGGTTTTATATTAACAACTATCGTGAAAGTTAAGGTAAAAATTTCCTTGTTTATTAAAGAATTAAGTACAATATAATTTTGTATTTGAGCTCAAGAACATGGATAGTTGTGCGCGTTATAAGTGACTTGCGTAGTGAACTTTTTTGAGTAGTTTGACCATGATTGGTAAATATTTTGTAAAAAATAGGCTTCTTAACATATCTTTCATAGACTTTTTGCTTTATTTTTTGGTTGGTGCAAAAATCTTTATAAAAAATTAATTAATACAATTTTTGATTAATAATTATAATTTTGTATAAGCATTCAATTTAATACATCAAAATCGGAATTAGGACTACAGTTAAAAGAGTCTTGCAATGTATAATTAAACATAATATTAAATCACAATTAAACTTGTGATGATGCCGCAAGCTGGTGTTAACAATAAAAGTGTTTTGCAGAAGCTTCCATATAGAAAGCATCAAAAGACATTGCAAGAATACAGAGCCCGCCAGAAAAAGTTTTTGTTAAGTCGCAACATCACTGTGAACTTTGTATAGCGTTCAACTTACTTGATAAGTTTCATCGATGAGGCCCTTAGCGTTGTCATGTTGTGATTGCAATTCGCTCAGAGCATTGTTAAGAGATGAAGCGGCTTCTTCGCAGAATACTAATTTGGATTTACTTTCAGTCACTAAGTTCTGCAACTCTTCTTTTTGTCTTTCAAATGCTTCACTTAGCCTTTCACAATGATGTTCAGGAGCTGTATGGTCAACAACTACGCACTCATTACAAATAGGGACCTGGAAAAAATTTATTTTCAATTAAACATTTTTTGGAGACATACTGTTGAAGTCTACTTAAAATTACACTAGCTCACACATGTGAATATTTCACAAGTTAGGAATACTTACCTGATTTAATTCAGTTAATTTACTTACACTGGTTTATAACAATTTACATTTATTTAATTTGATTGATTTGCGTTATAGATTACAAATCCACATAGAATAACAATGTAACTAAAAGCTGTCATGTTAGTTAAGATGTTAATAGATGGCACCTTTCATTAGGAATAGTATAAACTTTCATAAATGGAAAGTGTATACCGGGACAGCGTCGTTTGTAGTCGATCACCACAAGTCGTTAGTTTAAGCAATACAGGCGTGTAAGTGTGTTTTATTTATTATGTAATCGTTCTGTTAGTTATGTGTAAGTGATTGTGTAAGTGACGAAGGGAAACCTGATAAACTTGAAAATGGCTGAATAGCCGAAACGGCCATCGTTTAGCGAGGATAAAGGAATATTGAAGAAGGTAAGTCTTAAATCTAATAATAAATCGAAAGTTTTTTAACAATTTATTTTAACAAAAATATTAATTTTAAGCTATTTTTTGCCAATAGCAGGGAACATAAACTTTAAAATGATGTTTGAATCATTAAGGTACATAGAGATTTCAAAAACGAGAGCACAGAAACTAAAAAATATAATTATATATTTAGTAAACAGAACATAGATAAACAGTGGGGCGATAGCATCCACAGAATAGAAACGATTGTAAACACATGTAAAGAGTAGTAAATGGTGTACTACGATCACCATAGATCTACAACAACAAAAAACAATCGTTATACGACTTGTTAATGTCTGGCACATAGCAACAGTACTCTATGTCGTGCTGGTGCAATGAAGATTCAGCAGGAGAGAAGTGGAAGCTTAAGTCCAGGTTATTCTGGCAAAGAAGAAAGGACAAGGCGAGCATCTTCCTTGTATCTTTAGCAATGTCCGAGACAGTCAAGTTTTAAAGTTTATAAATACACTAGCAAAGTCGAGTATGAGTTTAAAAAAGGAATTTTTGAACAGTCAGATTTCGATGGATTGAGAATTGTCTACGTCAGGTAAAAATAGTGCTGCAGTTGGGTGTACAATCAAATTTAACGGCTTGAAACAGTTTAAACAGTGGGGAAAAGTGCACTAGTAGGTATTACTTCATTTTATATGTTTTATAAATTTAATGCTCTCTACCAGCTGGTATGTACAAATTTTGATTTCTCTATATTTGTAAAGTTATGCAATAAACATAACCACTGATCTGTACTCTTGCACTTTATGTTAAAAGGCTCTCATAAAATGATTCAAGAGTTTTAATTTTCCTATGCCTAAAGTAAAGGAGAGTATAAAGTACCTCTCAGCCTGACGACCTTGCCCTGGAGAAAATTCAATCATACCGCTTTATAAATTAATTTGTTTTAAAATGGCGCCTAACTTCAACTAACCCAAATTTGCAAGCAAACATTACGAGTTCAGGTATTTTGAGCTGTTTGGAAATGAGGCTATTTCAAATTACACGGAAATATGAACAAAACAACGGTTAATGTTTAAATAGATATTTGATAAGAACAAAAACAGTGAAACAATATAAGGTGCCTGTGTTATTGATATATGATATTACCAAGTTAAAAAGAAGCAAAAAGCAAAATTTTACTGTCCAGTTATTAATTTTTATAGAGCATAATTTTAAGAACAATTATGTCACGTCACCTTCTAAAAAGCATGAGTCATTTAGTGCAGTTTCCACTATTTGCTTGTCGTAACACTAGGTTGATTGGATTTTCAAACTCATGAGATAAATCATCATTAATGCTCGAATCAAATGTCAACAGCATTGAAAATACGTGTAAATAATATAAATTGTATGACTCGAGCGTTATGTTATATAAAATTCCGTTTTATCGTTTTTTTCAAGAACAATTTAACATTTTGGTTAACACTTTAAACCCTGAGCCCGAGTATAGGTCGGGCCGGGTTTGCGGCGCCAGCTACCAATGTCCGAGTATACCTCGGGCCTCTCTATTTAATTCTTCAGCTCAATTCAGTCGGCATATATTTGGGTTCAGGCATTCTCGTTATGTTTATTAGTTAGTATGTCTTTGACCTTTGGAATTTTTATAACACTGGCCAATAAAATTATATAAATATCAGATGGTTGTCTACAAGCGTGTCTGATCAGCTGTATGCAATCTGCAATCGACGTTTGTCTGCTTAGCGATGTAACTCGATGTGTGTTGTCATTCGTTCTGATTGTGTTGTAAGTTTTTTCATTTATCAGTGGTTTATTATTGATGCAAAGTTTATAATTCGTGAGTGTATTTTAGCGTTTGTAATTATAAAGTGTAGATAATAATAGTGTTCCACGCACTGAATGGAGAAAAGACAACTGAAGAATTTGTGAGATTATCTGTGAATTTTGACTTGTGTTTTTATTGTTTATTTTTTACTTTTATTTTACAGTTATACTTTATTATAGCCGTAGGATTAATTTTTGGAATTTTATTTGTTAGTTTATAGAAACATAAGATGGGTGACAAACTAAATAGCTATGTAGCTATTTTTGCTTTTTACAATTGTTTATAATTTTTTACCATTTTGTGTTTTTAATAAACCTTTGAAGTATATTCATTTTCTTAAAGCTCATTCTTTGGCCTTTAAAATGATTTATAATATGTTGTACTTTTAAATAAGGTAAGTAACAGAGATTTAAAAAAAAAAAAATACTACCAAAACTCCTAGGTAGCTACGCATGGCAATGTGTTAAGGGTACAGGGTTCAAAGTGTTAAATTAACCCTTGCTGGGGAAGTGTGTAGAGGAAAAATTACCACAATTTAAAAAATAGTAATAATAAACATTGTAAATAATTAATATTTTTATAACGACAGCTTGGTAATATTAAAATTTTTCGTGTTATAATAAACTACAGTGATTTGATATAAAGGGTGTCTTTTTTAAATGGGACACCATTGGTATCTTGTAAACTATAAATCTGACAGTAAATTTTAAATGAGGAACCTTTCCTTGTTTTTTGAGAAATTAAAAAATAGGTAGTTAAAATATTTGTAAATGACTGCCATTTTGAAATATAAAAGTCAACTCTCATATTTCTTATGGAACATCCTTTATTTTATGATAGTTTTGGATTTTACAAGTTTTTTTTATACAATTAACAGTTTAAAAATTACAGGGGTATAAAGTTTTAAAAACACCATAACTGAGCATAAGATATTTTTGTATGGAAATGTTTTAAACCCATGAAAATGCTCTTGACATTAATAAAGCATTGTTTAACCCTTTGAGCACCATAGCAGAAAAAAATATTTGATTGAAAAATATCAGTGAGTTTTATAACGGACTGCTGAGAAATACCGACCCTTTTTAGACCTTTGCGCATAACTTTACATTTTTCCTTATAAAACCTTTATTTTTTGGTCGAAATGAATAATTTTTTTTTTAAATGTGCGTATTTAAATTAATTATCATAATATATCATTTATTTGCTCTTAACAAAAGTAAATATTTTTTAAAAAAATTTAAAAGTAGGCCTACTCACCAAATTTTTTGTTTTTTAATTTTTGAAGTTCATTTGTGGAAACGTAATTAAAAAATTTTTTTTGTCAAAATAGTTTACGACACTGAAAACTATAACTAAAACTGTACACAATCACAAAGTTTCAAAAAAATCTAATGAAAAACTATTAATGAAAATCTAATCTAACTACGACGCACAGGGAAAGCACAACAGCTGATAATTGACAAGGCCTTTTAAATCAACTAAGGAAAGTTGTAGATCATAGATTATGCACAAATGTGCACATATTCTTAATCTACAATTCTTTAATAACCGTTTAAACCCAAGATTGGATAGTTTTGTTGAAAAAATAAGAAGAAAAAGAAAAAAAACAGAACGTCCTGGAATCCGGACGTTGGTATTTCTCGACTGTTCCACTCGCGTCCGGATATCAGGACGTTGGTATTTCTAGGCAATTTTTTTGTCGTCCGGATATCAGGACCTTGGTACGCAAAGGGTTAAAGTTTAAACAAACAAATAACTTTTTAAAATCAACAAATACGATTTTTGTTTTTTATTTAAAACCATAATACAGAGGAACTAAATGGCAAAACTACAGATTTGTCACACATTAAAAATTAAGTTAATAACAGATGTTTAATATCAGCTGTTGATTCTTATTGTTGCAAATTGTTGTTTATCGAAAGCAAATAAATATCAGCTGATTCAGAATGCAGGATTCAGTCAAATCCAAAATCATCATAAAATAAAAGGTGTTCCATAAAAATTCGAAAGTCGGCCTCCAATTTAAAATTTAAAAACATTAAGAACTGTACTTTAAAATGAGAATTTGTAGCCTAATAAACCGAGGGCTTTCGATAAATGAAATACAAAAATTTAAGCAAAATGTATTCTTATTTTGAATACATTTAACAAGTCATACACCTTCTCCAAAGATTGTTTTCATATAGGCTGAATTAATGTGATCGTTAACATTTTCTTATAGTTTTGCATTACAAGTACAAAGTTCTAAATTGAATTATAACCTGTATTTATGACAGATTATTAATTAATTAATAATGATAAGAAATTACTATCTTAAACAAGCAAATATTTATCAGTATGAAACATGCAAAAGATAGTGAACAGTTACACCTTAAGTCTACTAATGCCTGCACGTCCCTTCTGAATTTAATCTACTCAAATTAAAAGCCAATATTCTTTGAATTTGTATGGTTAATACATTTTGTAATTATTAGGAAATATTAACTAATACCCTCAACAAACTTAACATAAGTACGGCCTACAAAACAAGAAACAATGTAAGTAGTGTACTCAGTTCTAAAATTTCAAGACCGGCTGAAACTAATAAAGGAGGACGTAAATTACCTGTGTGGTGATAGCAATATTTTTTATCTAGGACAAACCAGTAGATAGTTGCAAGGAACCTCTACCCAATAGAAACATCTTTATTGGGGTTGACTTTCTGAATTGAAGACGATAACAAATGTTGTTACTTACAAGTTATCAAGATCGAGAAAAATGAGAATAGCGTTTTAGGAACGAAAATTATGCACCATTTTTATTTCAAGTTACGAATGAGAAATATCAAATACATTTTTACTTCATTAAAGTAAATATAATGTATATGGGAATATGTTAATTATTAATAAGTTAACATTTTTTTCGAATTGCTATTGCTACTAAGTTTGACAGACATTACAAATATAATGTATCTCAACATTATATGATTAACAAATAGGCCTAATTATATTTATTTTTAGGTAACTAATTAATGGTCATTATTTATTTTATTAAAACTCAATCTCTACTATGCTAAGTTATTTCTCTTCAGTGTCAAGGTAATTTAAATAAGATATACTAATCACTTCCCTGTTGAGTTGTTTGGATACTTCTGTTTATCTTTTTTTTTATAAACTTTTATAAAAAGAGTAAAAATAAACCTAAAAATTAAAAAGGATCAAGAAATTATGCCTGAATCAAAGAAAGTAGAACTGAGAAATTAATTTTATTCTTGATAGCAAAATCAAGACGATATTGAGTTATTTCTCGTTATTGCTCAAGAGTTTCGAGATCTTGCACACCCCTACCATTTTTCGCACCCCTAAGTAGGAACCCTGTTCTGATAAGGGATTACTAAGATAATTACTTGTTTACAACAATCAAACAGACTTCTACAACTTTACTGACACGTATCAAAACAGACTAGTGTATTTGTACTACTATGTAAATTGTTTTTGAGTTATTAGCGAATTTCCATAGGAAAAATGAGCTATTGCAGTGGCCCTTATGGTAAGACCCAAGGTCGGGAGTAGCAAATGAGCACCGATCATGGTCCCCAGAACACGTTTTGGGGTGTCATTAAAAATCATATATATATACTAGGGGAGACCCCTGCGTGCTCCGCACGCCAACCCCCAATGGAACCTTCTAAAAACAAATGTTATGTTTTATTTATAATAAAGTTATATGATTAATAATAATAACCTCAAAATTAAGATAATAAATAATGATAAATGTTCAAATCAAATTATTTCTTATATTTCATAACAGCAGTTATAATAATGGTTAAAAGAACCAGCAAGGCTCAGGTCTACACTTTAAAACCCTAACCTAAAATCTAGAAATACAAAAATAATTACTTCAAATTTTGGAATCAGCTCTTAATGGGAATATTGGAACAGACAGCTATATATTATCTGTTCTTTTATTAAATTTATTGTTATGGTAATAAATGTAAATGCATGTGTTGGTTTATTATTCTAGGCCTAACCTAAGAATTTTTTCCGACTAAATTAACAAATATTGAAATAAAAAATGTTTTTATCGAAATGAATTATAGCCTATGTTACTCAGGTAAAGCGTAGCTTTTTATCAGTAAAACTATTTTTTCAATCGGTTCAGTAGTGCCAGAGAATACCCCCTACATACAAACAAACAAACAAACTTTACCTCTTTATGATATTAGTATAAATGTACGAAGAGTTAATAGAACAGCCATACAACTTTCCAAAAATCACACTTATAAGGTTTCTCTATGTGTGTATCAACGTGTATCTTTTATAGTAATAAGTAGCAGATTTTATTTAAAAATATAATTTACTTTAACTGTCATATTATTTTACAGAACAGCTGTTTTATGTTTTTAATTTATTTATTTAATACCAAATGTTTTAATGTAAACTGCAGAACAGCTGTTGTATATTTTTAAATTCTCATGTATTTCTTATGGGGATTTTTCGTTTTTTGGGGATCTCAAAAACCCCTTAGTTTTTAATTTTAGAAAAAACTTATATTTTTCCCTCGTCCCTTGAATCGATACCTTTAATTTGACACCTCTTCCATCATCCTCCGATTTACCAAATTCCCACAATTTTGAATCTAATATTTTGCTTACAGAATTATATATAAGGATATGTGTTCGCACTTCATTTTAAGTCCGATTTGGTTCAAATTTAGTACACATGTTGGTAGACTACGTCGCTCGGACAAGTTCGTTAGCCAAAAAAATTCAACCACCGGAAGCACGTTTTTGACCGATAGGAACTATTTTTCAAGATTTTTTCTACGAGAATGAATTTTTTAGAGGTTTTTTCTACAAATATAAATGTAGGATGTTATTCTGCACATTTTGTTTTTTTACGCGACCTAATAGCTCACTTAGTTCCCCCAAAATCGATAAAAACGTAAAATACCATAGAAGTACCCGGTTCAAAGCCATGTGGTTTATTCTACCATGGGGTTGGCGTGCGAAGCACGCAATGCATCGTGTATTGAAGATACTCCCAACACGGGGGTTGGCGTGCGAAGCACGCAGTGCTTTGTGTGTTGAAGATACTCCCAACACGGTTGTTTTCGTGCGAAGCACGCAATGCTTTGTGTGTTGAAGATACTCCCAATTTGTGGAATGGCGTGCGAAGCATTTTGCAGCTATTCAGCACCGTCGTGAATAGACCTATTAATTACCCAAATTGTTGGTTGAAACCCTATAACATAGGCCTATAAACTTAATTTTGGAAATTTGCTTAACTCACGTCAGCAGTTCAGTTGTGTGGTCGAATTATTTTCTAGATCCAAAGACATTAATTATTTGTAAAAATAAATTGTGGATAACTGGAAAACGAAGCATTTCCGAACCTATGTTTATACAAAACTTTTTCTTGATTTTCACTAGTAAAAAACGCCCTAAACGTTTCTCTGTTTCTTGCTGAATCACCCTGTATATTTGCGATGAAGAGTTGACAAATAAAAAAAATATTTGATGGACATTCAAATTATAAAACATACAAAGTACTGTTATTTATTTAATAGCATTGTATGTAGTTTGTATAGTAAGACTTACCAAGCACGTGTAACAAAAAAATTTTAAAGTTTCATTTGGATGGTTATCACAAAATACTGGCTTATGTATTGGAACAGTCTCTGTAGATTTCTTCAAATCCTCAAAAGATACGACTTTGTGATCTTCAAAACAGCGCATAAACTGAAAAAAATTATAAAATTTGGTTAAACAGGTTGCCTACCAGATCATAAACATTTAATTTCTTGGTGACTTTTAGGAGACCTAAAATAGAAATTCAAGCAAATTGAAATATATATTGTGTCTAGGGATGGGTCGATTCTCGATACCGATTCTCGATACCACCGATACTTTAGCTTTGGTATCGGTATCGAGAATCGATAGCCGAAACTCGATACCGATTACCGATACCAAGAGATACTCAGTTGTGAGAACTGCCCGTTCTCGTATAGACTCCGTAAATGTAATCTCCGGTATTTGCAATCGCATTCTCTGTATAACTCAATTCAGCATTTAACAATAAATATCAGTAGGGAAAATGTAAAAAATTATTAATTTTATGTAAGTAGACATTTTCCCCAATAAAATGTTTTAGGCAATTGTTTCCTTTCTTAAGTAAATGCTTCTTGATTTATTTGTATTCATGCGTAGGCTGTTATTTGTACAAAAGAAGTCTAGAGTAGGCTCAAGGTCAAACACTTATGGATTCGTTTGTTATCGTGTCTATAGAATTAGGGAAGAAAAATAACACATTTTATAGATCGGTAACAAAAGTATTTAAACTTTAAAGTAATAATTTTATTTGTTTGAAGTCGGGTAAAACTTGTTGGGACTTACGTTACCCGTAATTTATGATTTGTATGGGAGTCCCGGAATTTCTTTGTTTTACTTTTTATTTAGAGATGGATCGGTTCCATTTTTTTTCGGTTCCCGGTTCTAGAGTCAAATCGGTTCTATTTATTATTCAAGGAATTTAACAAGAATTTAAGAGTAAAGTATAAGATTTAATTTGAATACTGAAATGATTAAGTATGTTATGTACAGATAATTAAATACAAGTATTGAGCTAAGTTAAATTACGGACAAAAGTCCATCACTTTCAACGTCTATTATAAAAATATTACCACACTTTCGATGCCATTGCTAAAAAGACTAGCCTACTCCGGTTAAGTTTCCACATATCCTTAACTAACTAAACTTAATCAAATTAATATGTTAATTCAGTACAGTGTCAATTATCCGAAAGCAGAAATGTACTGTAAATAAATAAGTATATTACAGTACTGCACGTATTTCCGAATTTAAAGGTTTTTACTCGCATAATCAGCCGAGTTGTAGATTTCAGGGAGTTTGTGCGCTCAACGGAACAGCGGCCGCTGTTGAGTCAGCGAGTCAGCCAAGCCCGCCCTTCGTAAGTGAGTAAGCCTACACAATTTAATTACCTGAACAAATCGACGCTCTACTATTAACTAATGCGGTAACTAAAACAAAAATATTTAAATTTAATAAAAAAAATGAATAAAACACTGCACTAAAACTGAATACTGTAAGTATTTACACACAGCGTTATTAACTTGATATTACAGTACTTTGTTCTAACAAATTGTTCAGACTTCGGCGGGACTAAACTGACCCCGTCGAATCAAATTTTCGATGATTGAAGTTCCGATTATTTCTGAACCTATCCGAATTGAACGTTCAGAAACAAAACATATGATATTCCGAGTAACGCAATCCTAGTCAGTCGTAAAAAATATTATTCCGAATAATTAAAAACTTGTTTATTTTAAATTGCAACGCATTCTGCTATTTCGTTACTGAAACTCTCACGTGTTTTTCATTGGACTAGGTTAATTGTATTTTCTTATGCGGATATTCCATTGTTTTCGGGAGTAGGTTTTTTCGCGGACATACGCTGTAGTATATTAAATTGCGTTTGAATGCCGCGTTTTATAAAATTAGCGCTAATATTATTCGGACGTCGTATTCTTTTGCGGACATTCGTCATTTTATTTTTAATAACATTTCACCAATTGTAGTTCATAAACTTGGTACTAATTATATTCGAGCATCGATTTTTTGCGGGCATTTACTGTGGTACTTAAATTATTTTTAACGCCGGCGTTTTTTAAAATTAGCGCTAATAATATTCGGAAGTCGTATTCTTTGCGGACATTCGTCATTTTATTTATTTTTGTTCACTGTTTTCTTTTTTTTTTTTTTTTTTTT
>JAGFPH010000798.1:11412-28831 GCA_018207615.1 Philaenus spumarius
GAAGTTATACTTCTTTGCGCCCGTTAGACACTTTGGGATGGGATGTTGGTCGAGAAACCGCGTCACGCTGAAAAGTAAGAACAAATTTTTAAGAACTATCGATTAATCGACAGTAGGGTCACCGAATCCACAATATATAATTACTGATAATGATAATATAGGTGTATAATATAATAATGAAGTCACGTATAATATATTGAAGATAAATATATTGAATAATATTGAAAAATGTCTTATATTTCATTTATATATCCTGTCTGTTTGTGTGCGTGAGTGGGTGTATGAGAATGGCCAAAGAAGTATAACTTCCACCGTGTGGTCCGACGCACACCCAATTTTTTATTATTTATTTTGTTGTTGCTGATGTTAAAATGTTAAAGACATTGAGATATGGTGTTTCAAGTATTGGTGTTTACTTACCAATACTTACAAATCTTACAAATTGATCAAAAAAGTAGAAACTAAATAGTTTGGACATTTTGAAAATAAACAGATCTGTTCTCAATTGCCATGCTTCTAACCTAAATAAACAAGTACATAATCCATCCCCTTTGTTGAAACCCATGGTATTTACACAACTTGTTAGTTAATTGTCAGCCCCCTTCTCTTGCTATTCCACCCCACCCTCATAGCATTGATGTCAGTCTTAACTTAGTCCTGTATATTTTAGTTGTCAGAGCGGCGACAAAACAGCTAAGCTAACAGCTGTAAGAAATATATTGTTGTTTTTGTGAAATTTTCGTGTAAGTTTGATTGATTACTTAATTTACAACAGTCAATAAATTCAGCTTCCTAGCTCAAGAGACTTTTTTAGAAAAGTGTACCGATGTATTATAAAATGTGATTTTTCGATAGATAAAGAACAAATGCAAACAAATCCTGACGCACCACACTGAACAGAGTTTTCTTCCTCTTTGTCTTCTCTTTTCAGATTTATTTTCCTCTCTATACATTCGAAACCTGCTTAGTTTCTTTAAGGTTTGGACTTTACCGCGCGCCCCGTAGTGAAAGCAACTAAAGCATCTAACAATCCCATTTGCAATATTTTCTTACCAATAAAGTTGTTTAAGGGATCCTGGCCCAGTTAACCCCCCAAGCACAAAAGTCGCTATTGCGAATTCTGCAGAGGTTTTTTCTGGTCTCAAGTAATTTTTCATTCAATCTAAGAGTTTCTTATATGGTTTTGTCAGAAATTGATTACTACAGTACAGTATAAAGTTTAAATTCTATATTTAAAAAATGTCATATTTTTGGTAGCATTGTAAAGACAGCTGTTTTAGTGCATACATATATGTATGTGCTACACTCTAGACGTTATTTGCTTCTTGTAATGAACCACAATAATTTGTTTGGAAGAGTAAAGTGTTACAGTTTTTGTTCAGATGAAATTGTTCAACTTTTGCATATCTTAGAATTTATACAGTGACATTTTTAAATTATTTTTAGAGGGTGGATATCTGAAAAATATTGCATTTTTTTAAAGGTGCAAAACAAACAGCTGTGAATATTTAGGATTAATAGTAAGACAATTATATTAAGATTATATACATTAAAATTCATAGATTTCTTATTATTATGATGTATACTAAGTCTATTTTTACTTTTAGGGAGAATTTTATAATTTTTTTAAATGTACATGCACGCCACCTTAAAAATGCCTTGCACTGAAAGTATTATAGTAAGCTTTTTGGCTCATTTGGGGGCAAGCAGGCATTATTCTGCAAATCTGATCTGATAAATCCTGCAAAATGACACTCAGGATTTTCCAACATAATGACACACTATGAGTCATTAGAGTACACTCTAATTACTTTCTATGAGTACATTTCTCACCTGAATTAAATAGCTTTTGGGGTTTGCAATATTTTTCGATTATTGCAGAGCTCATGATGAGGATGTACTTTTGAAAAAAAAAAAAAAAACGTAACCGACAAAATATAATTAACATTTTTTTATAATATGTATGGCACACATGTTATGCATGGTAATTTTGTATATGTCATTATGCTTCTAAAAAAATTTAGAATTAAACAAAATGTAGTACACAAATCCATATATTTTACTACAAAGTAACATAACTCAATCTGGAAACAATCTGTATAAGCAATCAAAGAACACCAGTTCAAATTGTGTGTTATCTATACTAATAGTATAAAGAAGTAAAATTTGTTTGTTTGTATGTAGAGTGTAATCTCTGGAACTACTGAACCGATTGAAAAAATTGTTTTACTAATAAAAAGCTACACGATCCCTGAGTAACATAAGCTACAATTCATTTTGATAAAAACATTTTTGATTGCAATATGACATATTGTAAATTTAGTCGGAAAAAAATCTTAGGTTAGGCCTAGACCGAGGAACCAACACATGTATTTACATTTATTACCATAGCAACCAATTGAATAAAATAAAAGATAAAACAGCTGTTTGGCCCGATATTTCCATTGACTAAACTTTGAAGTAATTATTGGTATTTGTAACTTTTAGGTTATGTTTTATGAAAGTGTAGACCTGAGCCTTGCAGGTTCTTTTTACCTTTATTATAACTGCTGTTATAAAATATACGAAATAATTTTATTTGAACATTTAACATTATTTACCATTAGCTTTGGGAGTTTATTAATCCTACACCTTTATTATAAAGAAAACATAACACGATTATGTGTATAGAAGTTACCACGCAGGGGTTTTTCCTAGTATAATATATTTTAAAATTATATTACAAGTTTTGAGTATATGATTACTATATCTAAGACCGAACTTTACAATCGATTTTTAGTTCAGTAAATATAAAACAGCCACCAAATACTATATGGTGCGCGTCCAACAGGCACTCGGCCAGAAAATTCATCCCATCTTGTTGGAAACGTAAAGGATAAACAGACATTTACAACACAACTGTCAATAATGTTTCGGGCGTTTGAAAGCGCATGCGTGGACACAACGCTCCGTACAAAGTTTCAGTATTCGGTGCGCTTCCCTCGCTGTGGGAGTGTGGGGTGCTGCGTTAACACTCTCTCTGATAAAATGAAAGGGAAAAGTAAATTTTGAAATAATGTTCGCTACAAGTGGTAACATGTTTGTCGTGGGATTTGCGCTTTTGGTTTTAGCTGCCTGCGTTCTGGGTCTCACGTGAGTTTAAGTTTTTCAATTAGTTTCTTAGTAGAATTACCGACAGAGTTTAAGTAGTAATATTTACATTTCTTGAAATATAACTTGAACGAGTGTTTAGTGATAACAAATATGTATACATAACAAGTTGTCTTGCAACTATTCTAACAAACCGGGCTACTCAGCAGGTCAAAACTAGTAAATAACACAATACAACATGCCCTATCTTGTTTAGTTTACAAGTTGTCTGTCTGTGTATATGTGTTTGAAAACAATTATCTCATGGACGGTTTAACATAAAATCATGTAACTCAGTGCGAAAGTTTTTCACACCAGCTTACACAAATGTGCAAAATTTAATTTAATTCGCTATATCAATATGGCGATGGTTCAAACTTATCAAAAGTTAAATATCATAAAGACAAATTCAACTTTTTGTCACTTTTTATCGTTAAGTTGAGGATAACTGAAAACGTGCAACAAATAGGGCTGATAGTGGTTTCCTTTGATTATTGAAGAAATTAAACGAGTGGTGTCTAAATAAACAGAGAGTTGTAATTATTTAAAATTAAAATTAGATAAAACTTTATGTCTATACTAATATTGTAAAGAGGTAAAACATTTTTGGATGAAATCTCTGGAACTATTCAACCGATTGAAAAAATAGTTTTACTAACAAAAAGCTGCACTATCCCTTAGTAACATAGGCTATGATTAATTTTGATTTAAGGTTTGAAACAACCCTTAAAACAATAAATATTAATTGTTTTCCTTCCCTTAAAGCTAGAGAGCTGAAAATTTGTACATGTATTTCTTGCAAGATGCATAGAAAAGGTAAACTAGATTTGAATTTTCCCGCCTGCTGCCAAGGGGTGAAAATGTGATAACAATCCCTAAAACAATAAAAATCAATTTTTATATTTTCCTTAAAGTTAGTGAGCTGAAAATTTGTACATTTATTTCTTACAAGATACATAGAAATAGTACCATAGTTTTACATTAGCTGCTAAGGGCTGAAAATGTAGTAACAACTCTTTACAAAAATTTGATTGATATACTTTCCTTAAAGCTAGAGAACTGAAAATTTGTACATTTATTTCTTACAAGATACATAGAAATAGTACCATAGATTTACATTAGCTGCTAAGGGGTGAAAATGTAGTAACAACCCTTAACAAAAATTTGATTGTTATACTTTCCTTAAAGCTAGAGAACTGAAAATTTGTACATTTATTTCTTACAAGATAGATAGAAAAAGTAAATTAGATTTGCATTTCGTCGCGTGTTGCTAAGGGGTGAAAATGTGACGACAGTCCCTAAAACAATAAAAATCAACTATTGTAATTGCCTTAAAGTTAATGAACTGAAAATGTATACATTTACTTCTTACAAGATACATAAAAATAGTATCATAGATTTACATTAGCTGCTAAGGGGTGAAAATGTAGTAACAACACCTATAAAAAATGTTGATTGTTATACTTTCCTTAAAGCTATAAAACTAAAAATTTGGCACTTATTGATTTTAAGTGTTTTATGCGAAATAAAATAAATAATATCACACGAAATTTAAATAGTTACGTCTAATGGGGAATGGGTAAACTGGGGGGGGGGGGGGGAACAGCACCTTTACAATAAAAATAAATTGTTATACTTCCCATGATTGACACATTTGTTCTATAAGTGGTAATGTGTTTGCTTCACCCCGGGGGTTGGCGAGCAAAGCGAGCAGGGGGCGGAGCCCTCTAGATTTTTATAAATAAATTTCACAAGAGAAAGCTATAGCTTTATTATGACACACTTTTTAATGTGACATTTTTCACTATTTAATAAATGATTTAATTTATGTTTATCTAATTTGTTTCAACATTGAAGTAAGTAGTTCATAATCATTATTGTAAATTAAGTGAGCCAGAGTTATTGTATTTTCTCAGCAATCCTTAACCCAACGATAAAAAATTTCAACCCGATGAATTTGCCCTTAAACTGTCTCATGTATGGTTTAAGATAAATTCACTAAACCCAGCTTGAAGGTTTATCACTTTGGTTTACACAAATGTGCACAATTTAATTTTGTAGTAGTTATCCAACTCAAGAGGCGGTGGTTGAAACTTTAAAAATTTTGAGACACAAAAAAGGTGTATTATTTTTATCATTGCGTCAAGGATACTTCTGGCTGAAAGTGGTTTTCCGTAATTATTGAAAAAATTCATATGAATGGTGTATATAAACAGAATGGTGTATTCATATGAATGGTGTATGGTGGTCTAAATAAACAGAGGGTGGCAATTTAGATGTAAAATTAGATAAACATTTTTATTCTTTTATTTTCTCACTATACTAAATAGTATAGAGAAAGTATAGTGATCGCAAAAAAAATCGATGTTGGAATTTTTGTGGAAATATCCGTTTTGGGACTCCCTGAGTCCAAAAAAGTGGTTTTTACAAAGTTTCTGTCTGTATGTATGTCTGTATATCTGTACGTCTGTATGTATACAAAGCTAGAGCGAAAACTATTTCAAACAAATGTGCACCAGACATGTCAAGTAGGCCTGTATAGATGCGCGAAAAACGGTTTTGAAAAATTTTGAAAAACAACCGCATTTTTGCCAAAAAAACCCCCCAAAAAATCAGTTATTATTTTTTATAAAAAAACGGCTCTAACGATTTTGATAAAATTGGGCTTATTTGCAGCCCTTAATGTGCCCTACCATATGCAAAAAACCTCATCTTTCTAAAAATTCTCGTTTAGCTAATAATAATAATAATAACTGATTTTTGGGTATTTTTGGCCATAAAGGGGGTTGTTTTTCAAAAATTTTCAAAACCTTTATTCGTGCATCTATAAAGACCTAATTGACGTGTTTGGTGCAAATTTGTTCAAAATCGATCGAATACTTTTCTCTCTAGATAATAATAATAATATTTATTAGTTAATCTCCAACTTTAATAAAAAATCACCTCTATTACCCCACCCTACAAGTCACAGTGAATCTGTTTAATAATTTAAATATGTTTGTGAGAAAGTATGTGTCAGTTCCTGGTACCATTTATAAATATCATTAGATTAAATAAGTTTTGTATGCCTCAGTTTTTAATTTGAAATCTTTCACTACTTAATAAATTACTTGATTGATATTCATGTAATTAGTTTAAACACAGTGACAAGAGATTAAGTTGTAAATTAAGTGACAGCCTGTATAGCGTGTTCAATACCACTCGAGTGAAAGAATAGAATCCAGTGAGCGGAGTCAACCATGAGGCCTATGATATTACATTGGTAAAGCGCTCACTTGTATACACTTTCGTTTTGATTAATGCCGGGTTTATTTTTAGTCTCCGACAAGTGCGTACGACATTTAAATTTACAGAAAACTACAAAAAAATTTTGGTAAACGGTTGACCCTAAAGGCCATCCATGTAACTTCCCGCTAAGTTTAATTACAACAAACACTATTTTTTGAAATTTTGAACTGCCATAACTTTTGAATGAATCAACCGATTTTTATGCGATTTGCGGCAATTGATGCAGTTTTTTAAGTCCATTGAAAGAATCAACAACAAAAATTTTTCAGATGAAAAGTTTCGGAGAAATTGAGGAAAAACACTTTTTTTATTTTCTTTCGTTCACGATATCTCGGGAATGAATCAACCGATTTTTATGCGATTTGCGGCAATCGATGCATTTTTTCGAGTCCATTGAAAGAATCGACATCAAAAATTATTCTGATGAAAAATTTCGGAGAAATTGAGAAAAAACACTTTTTTTTATTTTCTTTCGTTCACGATATCTTACGAACGAATTAACCGATTTTGACCGAACTGGTAGTGATCGACGTCGCTTTTCAAGGTTAAAAGCTGATTAGATTTTGGAATTGATCGGTAAAGCCGTTTAAAAGTTATTCCAAAAAAAACCTGATTTGAAATTTTTTTATTTCTTAGTTTTTTCGAAATTTCTCAGAACCTATCGGTCCGAATTAGTTGAAATTTTCAGGAAATCTAAGTTTGATGGAACTCTTTAGAACGCCGTTTGGTAAGATCCAATCGGTTAAGCTGTTCAAAAGTTATAAGCGGGTCACATACTTACATACACACACACACACACACACCCACACACCCACACACACACACACACACACACACACACACACACACACAGACAGGGTGACACCCTCTCGGAAGTGGTCAGGGAAGATTCCTAGAACCTCAAAACGTCGAGATCTGATGAATACTCGATTTTCGAAAAACGGGGTGAAACCAATAACTTCCCGATTTCAGAAAATTTTCAATTTTCTTAGTGGGAAGTTAAAATTATAGTTAGTATTAAACAAAATTAGCTCTGAATTTTATTTTATGATTCGATTGAAAATCATGTTATTCGTCTTGTTTAAAAGCAAATATCTTTAATAAAAATGTGTAATTTACAGTTTTTTTCACCTACTAATTTTATTTAGATGTTCATGAATGAATTCCTGCCGATTGCAAAAGATCATCTTCAAAATTAGATGAAAGATAAGTTATATGGAACTGTTTTGCCCTGATATTGCACTAGCTAAACTAAAGAATACAGTCCAATTATTATTCATAGACATATCCCTGCAGCGTTCGTGGTTCATTTTATATTTGCCAAATTATAAATAGCAATTATAGGCCTACTCATTGTATAAATAAACAATACAAGTAAGCTTACATTATAATAATAATCCTATAGTATAATTTGCAATAATGTAACATACACAGGTAGCCTAAATATATAAATTAAATATATTTTTTAAGAAAAAAGTAAGCAAATAAGAAGTAACTTCAAACGAAAAATTATTTTACAAAAAGTTGCATGTTTCATAGCTTAGTTAAAGTTTCCAACGTCTTACATTAAAAACCCGCGTATTGTGTTTTCTGCGAAAAGTTCAAATACTATTTCTCTCCTTTACGTTAGTATTCAACCGATTAAAATAATTCGGAGCAACTGTATGTTTAAAAAATAATCATCGATTTCTGCTCCTTCAATTGCTGTGAGCTCAACCGAAGTTTGGCCACTTGTAAACCCTTCATCTCGTGCTGAACAACGTTCAACTGTTCTTCGATACTACAGCGGATCCAAACTGGCGCAGGATAGTGCTGTGTTTAGAAGCACTCGCTCCCATCACTACTCCCTACCAGTAAGGCATCGTTTACTCTCGACATGGTTATTATTGTTTTTTAGTTTAGTATATTGGTATTTGTTTGTTGTTGTTCTTGAGACGGTACGGAACCCTTGGCTTGCGAGTCGGGTTTGTTTTCGTAATTTTATTTGATACTAAGACGTGACAAGTAATATCGAAACATTATTTTATTATTTCGTAGGCCTACACACAAACATCGGTAAATGTGTAACTAAAACATAACACAAACAGAGGGAGGCTGAAAGAGACACAATCTCAGATTAGACTTGAGTAATTAGAAGTTATTTGGAAGAAAGGGTGGTTTTACAACGAGGGTAGTAAATAGATGAATTAAAAGTGTTCCCAGAGCAAGCAGTGGTTCGACTAATCTGTTTGTGATGATATTCAAAGTAAACTGAACCGTTCCCAAATCTCGCTTTTTTATTCAAGTGACTGTACATGGGAACGATATTTTACAATAATTCAAAACCTCCGCTAAAGTGTCGCCACATAAAACCAGTTTTAACCAGATTAAAGCAGTGCAGTCGGCTTAGAGTGTAAAAGTTATGGTTTTCTTAGAGAGCTTCGTCTACCTTTTAGTGTGTTATTCAACTCGTGTGTTATTTTTTTTGCAAGTTTTAAAATAAAATAACCCAATAACCAACAATGCAATTGGGACGGTGTTAGTTATTGGGTTATTAACTTTACACCTTCGGTGTTATCTTTATAAGGGTGAAAGCAATTTCATCTCAGAGATTATTGATTTTGTATTACAGTACCATTTTAATGGGCACTTCATCATAATTTATGTGGAAAATAAAATCAAATGTTTAATGTTGTAAAAAAAGGCCGCCATTTTACGATGTAGTTGTCGACTTTAAAAATGTCTTACAGGGACCACTCTTTTTAATTCTGTTTAGATATTAGGCCTACACTTAATTTTAAGATTTTTTTAATTTTTGAAGAGTAAACTTCTGTAGACGCGCCTCGGCTGTGAAGACGGAGTTTACCGTCACGCATTTTTTCATGCATTTTATGAAACGCTCTATTCCGTCGGTTTGAACAAAATTTTGGTCTTGCCGTGATTTGAACCAGCGGAGTCCCATCACCATAGACTTACGTCATAGACCCATTTGTTTTGCATTTCTTTTTTGCATTTCTTTTTTGCATTTAGCCGTTTGTAAATTGGTCTTGATTTTTGGCAGGCTCCAGCTTATTGGTGGGAACTAAAAATACAATTTACATTAAAAATATATGCTTTTACCCTCCATCTGATAAACGACAGCCGCTCCGTAATACAACTAGGCCTGCAATCATCGTTTTGTACAGCAAAAATAATATTTAATAGGACGTATTATACAGAGTGTTCTTGAAGTCACTTTAGCCCCATCGTTATTTTTGTTACTGAAAATAAGTTGATAAACTTTGTATGTATCTTAAGTCGCATAACAGGACAAGTTTTTTGAAATATTGGATCCTATAATATTTTGGGGGCTTATGCCGTAACAATTCCAAATGTGAAGGTAAGTCATGTAATACACCATTGAAAAGCTTACTAAAAGAGAAACAGAATGGCGCAAACTAGAGCTTAATATCTTGCTTCGTTTCAAAGTAATGGACAATCAAAGTTCTGTAAAATTATATTTTTATTATAACACCAAAGCAGGTGTGTGTGTCTGTGTGGATGTTATCAGACCTAGAGCATAAACCAGTCGTCCGATTTTGATGAAATTTGGTATGGAGGTACTAATTCACGGTATCTCCAGGCGTTTTTTTCATTTTGTGAATTTTTTATTTTTAAGGGTAATTTTCCCATAAAAACCCTTAAAATAACGGAAAAATCAACTTTTCTCAAAAACGGCTAACGATTTTGATTAAAATTTTAAAGTTTATTAGGGACCTAAAGTACTATGAACTATACAATTTTAATCAAAATCGTTCGAGCCGTTTTTGAGAAAAGTTGGTTTTTCCTTTATTTTATGGATGTTTATGAGAAAATTACTCTTAAAAATAAAAAAATTAAGTTGCTATAATGAGGGAGAAAGTATATGTGTCAGTTTCCTGATACCGTTTATTTCAATCGGTTCAGTAGTTCCAAAGATTACCCCCTACATACAAAAAAAAAAACAAAAAAAAAACAATCTTTACCTCTTTGTAATATTAGTATAGATGAAAAGTGTTGCTTATCAGTTACGCATGCAGTAGGGAAAGTCATTAAGAAAGGTCAAGGGTTGTATTCCAGGTCCCATTTACATTTTTCTCAAAAGTTTTTCAAGTACACATAGAAACTCAGATAAATTAGTGATACCGTACTGCATTATTTATTTACAGCTTCTATTTTAAAAATGTGTTAACCTACAACTTACTTGTTCCTAACATTAACAAATTAAGAACCTGCTTTGATGTTATGATAAAAATATCATTTTCCAGAACTTTGATTGCCATTGCTTTGAAACGAAGCAAGACACTAAGCTCTTCAATGGTGTATTACATTACTTACCTTTATATTTGAAATTGTTAACCCGCTTACCCAAGCTAAGCCCCTCAAAATCATAGAGAGTCATACATGGCACAAACGTGATCTGTTATGCAACACAAAATATGTAAAAAGTTTTGTTTACTTATTTTCAGTAACAAAAATAATAAAGGAACTTTATGAACACTGTATATCAGCTTACTCGAGACATTCAACAAATAATTTGGCGTATAGTTCATTACTGTACTCCATGAGTTATAACATTCACGGACAACATATAAAAGGTTTCGAGTCTATGTCATAGCATCGTAGCGTAGTTGATTGTCCAGTTACAATGTTTGTTTATTTACAGTGCGTAGTGTTTATTTTCGTTTGGTGTTGTGTTTTATTTATTAAATGTTTAGTTAGTTGTAGGACACTTTGTCCTTTGTAATATTATAAAGGTTACAACAACTAATTTTGTATTTACAATTTTCTATACATGTTTTAATATAAAATGTCATTTTTGAATTGCTCAACTTTATAATAAAAAAAGGATTTTTCGAAAGTGATTTTTTATGGTTTCATTTTTTGCTACGTTTTGTATATTTCGGATTTATCAACGAAACAATTTACCAAGCAAATTTTTGGAATTTATTTACAAATTAAATACCTTTCCCGTTTGGTATTACAAAAAAAAAAAATTGAGAAAATTGTCAAAAAATATTTTGTGTATAACAATGTTTTCTGTACATTTCTAACCAAGACAATATAATACATGGTGTCCCCGAACTCTCTGGACCCCTTTTGTGGATATGTTCCTGCGATCCAGACAAACATATTTCACAATATAAACATGGGTCCACGGTGCTTATTTTTTCGTCTGTCTGTATGTGTTTTTTACAAAATACTTAATATTTTTGGAAGTAGAAAAGATATTGAGCTCAAACTTTGTATACCTATTTGTTGCGTAACCTGTTATCACTGTATAAAAAATAGAACATTATTTTAAATATTTTTAAAATGGTGGCCGTTTATAATTTTTAATGTCAAATATCTCAAAAACAGCTAACTTTACAAAACAATTACAAGAGACAAAAACGTTTACTTTTTTAATGGCAAATACAGTGTTTTTTATTTTGTCTGTAGCTCAAAGGATAACAGAGATATTGACAAAAAAAAATGAAAAATGTATTTCTTGGTAGTTGTCAACAAAACCCAGAATTACTCTAGAAACAAAATATTTTATAGTTATATGAGCTAAACTAATAAGTTATTTGCATAATGTTTCGAGCACTTTCTGAGCTGATTCCGCTAGCAAAAAATAGTAAAAATTTGCATATTATATTCATAGGTCTGGAAATGCTTCGGTAGAGAGAGTTGGTGAAAGATTTCACCTGTGTTTCAGATGAACCTTTGACGTGATTTGAGCGAATTTCAAAATTAAGTTTATATTTTTAGGGTTTCAACCAAGTCTTTGGAATATTGTTACACTCACGAAGGTGCTGAATAACTGACTGCGTGTACGAACTATATTAGTCAAATTTGTTTGCACCTTAGCACAGATAAAAGAACTAGTTCCTTTATCTGTGACCTTAGCCTCCAAAGCCGACTTCGCTAGTTTGTAAGTCGATATTGCGGCCTCGAACCAGAAGATCCCATCACTGAAAAATTCCCCACATGGGTGATTTGAACCGGTATTTTAAACATGTCGAAGCGTTTTAGATTGTGAAAACTTAAGTTGTCATTACGCTTCATGACTCGATTCATTAAGGTAAGGTTTTAACTAAAAATTAACTTTGTCGAACTATAATTGTTGAAAATAAAATGATCTACAAAATACTCCCATCAGAGTAATTTCTGGTCCTAATTGTATCTAAAATAAAGGGCGCCGACGGACGTTGTACCCCGAATAAAATGCCAGCAGGCGCAGTTCGCAGTCACCCATATTTGCATACATCAGCCCCCCCCCCCCCCAACCCGTTTATCCCCTCGTTACCATCTTTAATTGTTACAAACGGTTAAAATATAATTTGCTTTTTAAATAAGATAATCTGAACGCGAATAAAACCAAATTACGGTTTCTTTAGTTTGCTCGGTTGTAATTGGAATTTGTTTTACTTTGCATTGTTTGACTTTATCAAGAAGTTATATTTGCATTTGTGTACTCTATAATGAAGTTGATGCAAAACAATAAAGATTTTAATGAAAATACTTATCTATACGTAATACAACTACACCTGGGAGAATTTACAATTGTTTTACTTAAAATAGTGTTTCATGAGCTGCCTTGGACTGTTGAAAATATAATCTTACTAAAAAAGTACAAGATTTACGGAAAACTTTAAATGGGGAATTCACCTACATTTCAGTGACCACTAAAAATATGAATTTGAAATTTCAAAAATTTGCCGCCATTTTAAAAAAACTTTTGAATTTTTTATGGAACACCATGCATTTTATGACGATTTCGGGTTTTACAAGTTATTTTAAGACTTTTTTGTTCTTGGTGTTTTTTTTATACGACTAACCACTTAAAAGTTAGAGTGTTATAAAGTTTTAAAAAACACCGTAACTGAGCGGATGATATTTTGATATTGGAAACGTTTTGAACCAATGGAAACGCTCTTAACACAAGTAGAGCATTTTTATAGACAAACAAATAACTTTTATAAACAACAAATACGATTTCTGTTCATTTCTAAAACCCATAATGCAGAGGAATTAAGTGACAAAACTACAAATTTGTCACACATGAAAAATTGAATTGATAACATATGTTCATTGTCAGCTGATTCGCAATCCAGAATTCAGTAAAATCCAAAATTATCATAAAACATATGGTGTTACTAAAAAATTGCAAAGTGTGTAACATTTTCAAATGTAAAAAAATTAAAACTGTCCTTTAAAATGAAAACTTGTAGCCTAATAAACAAAGGGATTTCGTCAAACAATAATTTGAACAATGCTAATTACATAACAGCTGATATTGACAAATTTGTAGTTTTGTCACTTAATTAATCTGTATTATAATTTTTAAAAATGAACAAAAACCGTATTTGTTGATTTAAAAAAAGTTATTTGTTTGTCTAAAACAATTCTTTACTAGTGCTTTTCATTGGTTCAAAACGTTTACATACCAAAATATCATCCACTAAGTTAGAGTGTTTTTATAATGTATAACTCTAACGGTTAGTCGTATAAAAAAAAGAACGCCTAGAACAAAAGTTTTAAAGTAACTTGTAAACCCTGAAATCATCATAACATACAGGGTGTTCCATAAGAAATTCAAAAGTTGTCCGGCATATTGGAAATTGGGGGCAAATTTTTTAAATTTAAAATTCATATTTTTAATGGTCACTAAAAAGTATGTGAAGCCCCCCATTTAAAGAATGCTGTAAATCTTGTACTTCTGGAGATCCCAATGGTGGCGAAGTTAAAATTTAATGGACACCCTGTATAAACTTGTAAGTTGACTATGGTTTTGGAGCCTAGTGACCATGAAAGGAGAAACTAAGTAGGCATTTACTGAAGTCGCACTATGGTATTGACTTCAATGAAGTAGATAAATTCTTTTCAAAATAACAAAATTTCAGTTATAAAAAAACAAATGTTTCACTTTAAAAATTAGCATCAATACTTACTAAAACCTATTTTAGGATCTACTTCAAAAGCTTCTTGACTACTATTTTATCAATCTTATCTTAAGGGCTGAGAAGCCAAGGGGTAAAAGTGACATTTTTTTAATAATGGAGTTAAGTGCAGAAACTGGCTCTTCAACACTATAAAATGTTTTTGGGCAAGAAATATAACTGTAAGTCTATCATGTGCTGAAATCTAGTGCCGAAAAAAACTACCTGGTAGAAAAACTGTTTAGCTTAGAGTCAAGAGATACATGTAATGCAAGTCCTTTACTTTACATTGGTAATTTACTTGTAACGTATGTTTTATTAGGCCTACATAACCTCTAATTCCTGTTCACACGTTCACTGCTGCGCTAGGAGCTGACCTTTTATTTTTTATATTTATAGCCCAACTAAGTAGAAATTAATTTTTGTTTTATTTTTGGTACCTTTCTACTTAATAATCAATAACATTTTAAAGCGGACATAGCACATAGGCTTAAAATTGGCGTGCGAAGAACGCAATGTACTGTGTATTGAAAATACTCCCAATACGGTGGTTGGGGTGCGAAGCACGCTATGCACTGTGTATTGAAAATACTCCCAATACGAGGGTTGGCGTGCAATGCACTGTGCTTTCGCCGCTTCTCATAGTGTTCAGTGTCAAGCTCACATGTGCGTCCTTAGCAGTGAACGTGTTAACAGCCCAGGGGTACAAGTGACAACTTTTATCAAATATTGGCTGATAACAAAGAATAATAGGTTGAAAATCAAATTGATCTTTGTTATTATGTTAGTCTAGATCCTAGCAATTAAAAATATACTGGTTTTAGTGATTGTGGTTTTAACTGGATTTGATTATAATAGTTTAAATTTAATTTGAGTTTTCTGAAAACTACAAAATTATACCGTTTGGCTTTTCAGCACTTCGTATATATTTTTGAACAGGTGGGTCTGTTTTAGAATTGTTTGACAACATTTTGGAATGTATTATATTTTAAGCTATTTAATAAATAATACAAAATTCATAAAAAAAACTAAACCTTAAAGTAACCCGAATTAATTTCATTAAAAAGTATGACTTATTTTCAACATTACATAAGCTTTACACGAATAAATTTTTTAAAACATCATTAAATATATCGTTTGATGTTGTAATTGGTACTTACGTTCGTTTTGAAGCGTAATTGGCGCATCACCGATTACCTGACGTCAGGAGGTTTCTTTTCTTATTTAATTGCGTTTCTTGAAGCCCTTTAGTAGCCATGCGGTTTTGAAAAACTAGGTCATATATATAAAAATAACTTGTTTTCACTTTGCAAGGTTGATACAAGCATGAGATAGCTTATAAAAAAAAATACACCGCATCTTATTATGCAACTGCCTACTTGATATCGTCGTTGTGTCGAGATATCAGCTGAGAGATCGCGATCCAGATTTGTATTTGTATGATCGTCGACATATATTGTAGAAAAAATATGTTTCAGGACATTTATTTCAAAACTTAATTTTGTTAACATGATGTAGCGCTTTATATTTAGGGAAACATTAACACTAACACAAAAAATAAAACATCTGGTGTGCACATCACACAACTTTCCTTTCCAAAATAGATGCTGTATCAATTATCAAATTTCTCGAGCGAGAGATTGATGATACCATTTTCGAGTTAATAGGAGTATCCGTTTCGAAGAAAGCGGTACTAACTTCAAAACGGTTAATCCCACGGACCTGATTTTGGTCTCAATCGATTTCTAACCTCACAAAATGTCAAATTTGATACCAAATACGGCTAGTTTAAAAAAATACATTTTTACCCCCCAAAACGCCCTTTTTGGGGGCAATTTTTGAAAAAATGGAAAAAGTTGAGTGGGGTATCGTTTTTGACATTATTTTGGACGCTGAATCGAATGAGGCCATTTTCAAGTCGATAGGACCAGCCATTTCAGAGATAAAAATAAAATAACTTGGTTTTTGTAATAACTTTTTTCAACGAATTTTTAACGGTCTTTCGCGTACATAGGGTGTTAAGGGGGTCGGAGTAGAGTATGTTAGCAAAGTTTAATCAAAATCGTTAGAGGGAATTTGGAGTAAATACCAAAAATGTGCTAAAAACTGCTCCCACGGTAAGACACCACCTCCGATTTGCTTCAAATTTACATGGGTTTAATTGTTTACAGGTTTGAAGATATCCTGTAAATTTGAGTTCGATCCGTCCAGCCGTTTGCCCTGTGCACTCCGGACACACACACACACACCCCCACACACAGACACACAGACACACAGACACACAGACAGACCAATTGCCAAAAATGCATTTTTTGGACTCAGGGGGCCTTGAAACGTAAAGATATTATGAAAACTCGACATCGAATTTTTGGGTCGATCGCAATACTTACCTTACCTAGTATAGGGTAAGGAAAGTAAAAATAATAAAGGCGTAAGAAATCTCCCATTATAAAACATAATTGTCCCCTCTCTATCTCTAATGCAATTGAGGATATGACGTATGACATCAAAAGAGGGCTCAAAAGTATGACTTACGACGTAACAAATCAAAGACGCAACCCATTATTGTATTCTCTTCGTGACTGATGAACACAATGGACTTGAACAATCTCTCCAAAACGTAAAAAATGTAAATTGAATTATTAGAATACAGCAGCAGAGTTGGAAGTCCGGAACTAGTAATAAATGTCACAATAAACTGGACGGAGTATGCGACTGAGACATGTGATAAATTATTTACAGGGATTCATTCTTAAAAAAAAAGAAAAAATAGTTGCGGGACTGCCGACGGAAGTCAAAACTGTAATGAATATAAATCGTTTTTCATATTGGTTTAATCGGAAATTTGATTATTTTAACACTACCAACTAAACTATTTTAACACAACTTACGAAATGAGGTAGCACAATGTCCATTTAGAGGTATTACCAATTAAACTATTTTTACACAACTTACAAAATGAGGAAGCACAATGTCCATTTCAGAGGTATTACCGAGTAAACTATGTTAACACAACTTACAAAATGAGGAAGAACAATGTCCATTTCAGAGGTATTAGCGAGTAAACTATGTTAACACAA
>JAGFPH010000798.1:39041-52268 GCA_018207615.1 Philaenus spumarius
GCAACTTGCCACTTTCAGCGAGCTGCATGCCACGCCACTTCAGTGTGTAAACCGCCTTAATTCAAACGATAAAAACGGTGCCTCTCACTTAATATTTCCACCAGTACTACCTCACCATCCGACATCATGTCGTCGACTGAGCAGAGTGGGGAAAATCTGGCGGTATATGACTGACAATATGGCCCTGGTATGTGCCACCTACGCCGCCGCTTGCACCTGCTCGTGCCGCTCACTGATTGTTGCTTTTATCGTAGCCAAGGCTTTACAAGTCCGTACTACTCCACCTTATGAACCGTGTCTACATTGTATGATGTTCCTGTGCGTATTCCAGGTATGCACCCGTTAATCTTCCTGTAGGTATATATATTCTCATAGTATATAGCACTGGACACTGTTAGTTAAGGATAGATCCCTTCACGACGATTAATGCATGCATTCCTGCAGTAGCCGAGGCCTAAATGTTGTGTGTAACTATGTGTGTGTAATATAACCAAGGGACATTTGAGAAGAAACCTGATAATGGCTGATAGCCGAAACGATCGTCGTTTTGAAAGTACATAAAGAAACAGAATATTGTAGACGGTAAGTTTTAAATACAATAATTAAAAAAAAGTACTAGTTTTGGGTGTTTTATTTATTTAGAGTTGTAATTTGTATGTACTTTTTCTTTGTATTTATTACGTATATTTTCTGTTTAATTAGTAAAATTAATTTCTGTTTAGTTTTAGACTTAAGTGTTAACTATCTGTAAGAATAATCATTGCTTATGAGACAAGTGGACGAGAAGAACTGATGGACCTAATTTTGCCCTAAACAAATCTCACTTTCTCCTCTTTGTATGTAAGTTTATACATCGTAAACTTCTGATCAGATCTTCAGACAGTTCCTAATCAAAATCAGTTCAATACACGTTCTTGAACACAGCGATGGTTTATTTACACTCTTAAGAGAAGTTTGCAAGAGGACAACAATTAAGACCACACTTTATTGCACTATACTTGTCTGTTGAATAATGCAAACTATCCTTTGGTCAACCAAAATAACACTAAGGTCCGAACAAAGTACGGAATCAAGGGAAATAGGTCACCGTAGCGGTCATTGAGGAGGGGGGGGGGTGCCTTGCTTTAATTAGTTCAGAGCGCGGTTTCAAGATGTTTAGTTAGTTATAGAGCAGCCGTATAACAACTAGATTTCATTATCATTGGTGATTACTTTTCTTCTTTGTTAATTATATGCATACATGATAATGAACAAGGTATCTGTCAACCTTCGCAGACTTGTCCCTCCCACACCACTCTCTAAAACCAACAAAAACATTTTATAAAATCAAATCCAAATAAAATGCGTTTCTATTATTCCATTTCTTCAAACATAATAATAGAAATAATAGACAGACAAACAACAAACTAAGAAAATTAAAAAACAATATGCTGGATGTCCCCGAACTCTCTGGACCCCTTTTGTGGATATGTTCCTGGGATCCAGACAAACATATTTCACAATATAAACATGGCTCTATGATGCTTATTTTTTTCGTCTGTTTGTGTTTTTTACAAAATACTTAATATTTTTGGAAGAAGAAAAGATATTGAGTTCAAACTTTGTATACCTATTTATTGCGTAATCTATTATCACTGCATGGAAAATTAGAATTTTAAATATCTTCAAAATGGTGGCCGCTTATAATTTTTAATGTCAAATATCCCAAAAACCGCTAATTTTACAAAAAATTACAACAGACAAAAAAGTATATTTTTTTAATGACAAACACAATGTTTTTTTTAAATTTTGTCTGTAGCTTGAAGGATAACAGTGATACTGACAAAAAAAGGAAAAATTTATTTCTTGGTAGTTGTCAACAACACCCATAATTACTCTAGAAACAAAATATTTTAAAGTTATTACGAGCTAAAATAATAAGTTATTTCCATAATGTTCCGAGCACTTTCTGAGCTGATTCCAATAGCAAAAAATAATGAAAAAAGTTCATATATTCATAGGTCCGGAAATGCTTCGTTAGAGTGTTACAGCTGGCGAAAGATTTCCCCCGTGTTTCAGATTACTCACAGAAATGAGTGCCTATGGAAATATGTAGGGCGATAATTAAGGTGTAAAATTTAATTTAGTTTACGTAAAATTAGCAGATAAATTTAATAAAATAAGTCCCAGTTCTGTAACTGCAGTAATCGTTGCGATATTGGACCCAAAACGCAAAATTCGATCTAAAAAAACAGGTTTTCTGGAGGGTGTTACCATCGATGTATAAACACACTGGATTGCGCGCTGAGTAGTCTGAAAGGTTCGAGAAACGAGCCGGCCGGCGTGGAGCTTCCCCCTCCACCGGTGGGCTAGACCCGCGGTGGGCAGCGTGATAGATGGACAGTGATACACGTTGTTGTTGTTGTATACAGTTCAATTCTTTGATTTATCTTCTACACTTTTTTATAATAATATGTCATTTTTGGGCAGAGGATATAGTATTCCTAAATTACTATTCAAAACAGGCCTAGCTTTGTTAGCAGTCTTATAGTAGGAACATAAAAACTGGTGTTTTCAAAATAAGAAATTTGAAATTGGTCAATATTTTTATACAGTTCTATTTTAGAAATAAATTACGAAACTTTTTTACATTTATGAAAAAAGTTACAAAAAATGTTTACTACTTTTTATATAGGCCTAAAGTTAAACTTTTTCCTTTCGTTACTAAACATGCTTGTTCCTTGAGCTAATAACTTTGTTAATTTTACTTCAATCATTTTGTTTACTGGCAAAACTGGCATATATGAATTCTTTGAACCTTTATCTACAAAAAAGCTATGGAACACTTTTGAATTGGTTTAGAATAAACGTGTTGAATAAATGGTTGAAATACAAAAACTTGGACGATTTTTTTACAAATTTGAAGTTTACGGTCATTTTGTGAGCTTATAGTTTGAGGTACGGAAAAAATCAAGAATACAATTTTGTTGAAAATCTAATTTGCTACCCGGACAATATTAGTTTATAGAATTCGACTTACAGTTAAGCCACATACTGGCTTTGGAGAAAAGCTTAGACTGAGAGAACCGGTCCGGCCACCATTTTTATTTTATTTAAGGGGTTAAAAATGAAAAATGGAAAAAATGTTAAAATTATGAACATAATTAGAGATTTTGTAGTTTGCATTGGTATCACCATATGTCACCGCAGGGTTTGGCGAGCGAAGCGATCTGTGGCCGAGTCCCTAGCAGTAAATACAATTATTATACATTTTAACGGAATTTTGTAACATTTCAAAACATCGCGAGCTACATTTACAAAGCTTGGAGTGCGTCAAAAACTTAGTAAAGTTGTTTTATTTAACAATGTTTAAAGTGTAATGTATACCTAGGTATACTTTTATGTAAATAAAATGCAGTTTAAAATGTTAATACAGATCATGTTTTTCATTATGGTTTTGTTTCAGTTTATTTTCCCCTAAACTTTTCCTTATCCTTATCCTTATCCAACAACAATAATAATAGTTTAAACACAAACTGTTAATCTATATAATAAAAATGAATTGCTGTTCCTTTGTAAGCGCATCAATTGAGAACGGCTGGAAAAATTTGGCTATTTTTTTGTTTTAAAATGTTCATAATAGTCCGAACTAGAAAAAGTCATATAAAGAAAATTTTTTAAAGTTTTCCGAAAAAGTTTCAAATTTAGAAAAACTAAACAGCCTCTTTTGTATGGACTAAAGACCATAGCACACAAAATCAGCTGTTTGTATAAAATGCTTAGTAACACATGTTTGTTTACATTCATTACCATAGCAACTTTACTAGCAAATTTTTAATCAGTTTATTATTTTTTCAAAACCATCAGCTTTTTTAGGTTAGATTGACCAACTTAAAGTAAATAAAAACCAAAATCAACCAAAATTGTTACTATATTTTAATTCAATTCAAACATTGGTTGTTACATATTATATATAAAACAACTGATTTGCATCAAAAACTGAACATAATTTTAGGTTAGGCCTACAATGAACCAAAACACGTTTATTTGCAACCAATTGGGCTAATTTAGAATCAGGTTTTTTACAATTCATCACAACTAACAGTTTTTTTAGATTAGGTTAAAACAAAAAAAAAGTTTACGAATTATAGATTTAAATTTGTGTAGTATATTCTTGTGGCATAAAAACCATTTTGCAATTCGAACACTTAAGTCAATGTAATGCAGTGGAATAACTTTACTAACTTTTAAATTAAATCAAGCAATAGCGAAGCATTGCTGGGTCCACTAGTTTACTATAAAAATAAGTGTTACATACTGTATAACAATTAAATATTGTTTAGAAATTAGAATGATTATTTTACAAATAATGTTTGGTGCCGTTGTTGAAGCTGAGCAAAATAAATTAAAACATTTTTGTGGGCGTTGCATTAGCGTTGAATGCTTCACGTGCTGTAGCTGTCCCACCAGTGGTGGGGGAAGCGACTAGGCCGGCCGGACCGTATTCAATACATGCAGCAAGCGATCCAGTGTGTTTATACATCGATGGGTGTTACACGGTGTTATCAATGAATACTTAAATGTATTCATTGGTGTTATAGTTCATTTCACCTCAGCGTGAGGCAAAACCAAATGACCGTAATAAAACCCTTACCCTTAGGCCTATTGTGCGACATCGGGGATGGGCACTTGTCGTCTGCCTTTGTATTAGAGTTATTGCTGTTTGTCCCAGTGTCATTATGCAAACTTTTTTAATTGAAAGAAAAACTTAAAACAAAATATATCACTCGCTGTGTTTTGATCGCGTGATTATTTTTATACCAAATATGAAGGAAATCGGTTGATTTTGGAGAAGGGAAAGTAAATAATTAAATCCTATGTGTTTTCAAATATTTTTTATAATCATGAATGCGGAAATAAATTTACATTGAATAATGATGTTGAGTTTTATAAAAACCTCTTACTTACTACTGTACACAATAATCATCACCTTATAGTGGCCTGACAGTTTTTTTGTTAATTAAATACAGTATTAAAATACAGTACATTAACTTTGTGAAATGGGTATTATAGTTGTTCATAAGTATTCATTGGTTTTACGGTTTAAAACCAACTATTTGGGGAATTGATTTATTTAAGAAGGCGTTGAACAGCTGCCTGTGTACGAAACATATTAGTGAATTTGTTTGTGCCTCAGCCTTTCGCCACGGCTCACGCATTGCTTCGTTCCGTTCGCAGTTTGCACCTCGACCTTGCGGCCTCGGAATATGAATTGCTTCGCTCGCAGCGGATAAAGATTCACGAGTTTGTATCCCGACCGCCAACCCTCGTGGATTTTAACCTAGTACTTTTATGGTATTTTACGTTTTGATCGATTTAGGGGAAACCAGATAGGCTAAAAAGTAATGTAACAAAACTCTTGTTTTCCTCCGGAGGTGAAAATCTTCAAAAAGACACTATTGCAATAATGGTAGTTTGGGATTTTTACCCACTAAAAAAAAAAAAAAAAAAAAAAAAAAACACCTACGGTTATCATAACCAGCCGTCCAGACCGACAAACGATTTCCTTTTCAAATATAATTACAACATACCGTCGACAATAGTCAATTGTTGTATACATTCTTCAAACGACGGCCGTTTCGGCTTATTCCGCCATTTTCAAGTTAAAATTCGTTGGATAAATTAATCCGTTGTCACACATCACATACACATTTACACACATACACATTTACACACAAACATTCAGAATAAATTAGAATAAACACAAAACAATTACTATTAAGAAATCACATGTCCTGTGGGCCCATTATCTCGCACTGTACTGATGTCATCAAATTTCACTGGGTTGCAATTTTCAATAGATTGTTATCAATTACGTGGTGGGGGGGAGTTTATTTGGTCTCTGTTTCTGTTATAATCGTATCAAATAAAACATTGGAATCAAATCCAAGTTTTTCATTAAGAATGGTTTGCGGTTTAGTTTTGAACATTTTATATATTTCATATTGTTCTAAAACATTTAATAATTTGCCCTTTTCGCAGTGGTGGAGTTTTCTTAGGTACGGTCTATTGTATTGTAATTGTGGTTAAGATTGGTGAGGTGTTCAGTATATTTGGATTCAACACCTTGTAGGCGTAGAGTTTGTTTACTAATGGGGATGTGCTCCTTGAACCTCGTCTTGAATGATCTACCCGTCTGTCCAATGTATTTCATTTGGCAGTTGGCGCATGATAATTCATAAACACCAGTGCTGTCAAATTTGTCTCTATTATTCCTGTTTGTGTTAATCACCCTTTGTAAATTATATCCTGTTTTAAATGCTGTAGTGTATCCTTGTTTCTTAAAGATGTTGCTGACAATGTGCTGTAACTCTTCATTGTATTGTAACACTATATATTTATTCTCCGATTTTACGTCGTTTTATTTATTTATTTATTCTCCTCCGTCGTTTGAAGAATTTATACAACAATTGACTATAAGTTGTAATTATATTTGATATATAACAATAGTCGGAATGGCGATACACATAAGATTTCGTTTTCTTACTAATAGTTCCGCTGTTTATGAGAGAATTAAAAAACTAAAAACTCTCCGCTTCATTACGCCATCAGATTATGAGGCTTCTTTCTGCTAAGGCGACGGATGTCATCGCCTACATCCAGTACACTTCAGGATTTACATGCTTCCGCAATCGCATGTCGTGTCCAGATGCATACCTCTTCATCTCCTCCGTTACCAGGCCGATTCGCAGGTCACGATGGAGATCTTTATTCCGTACGTACCATGGAGCGACTGCTATTCCTAGCAGTACTTTGTTCTGGAATTGTTGGATCATCTGAGCATTTGTGTTCTTTGTACAGTCCCATAATTGTATGCCATACGTCCACACTGGCTTCAATATTTGCTTATGAAGCAAGATTTTATTTTCAATCGACAGTCCGGAGTTACTTCCGAGCAGCCAGTAAAGATGTCGATACTTGATGTTCAACTCTTCTTTTTCTTTTTCACATGCTCCTTCCACTTGAGCTTGACATCCAGAGTCATACCCAAATATTTAGCAGTGTTAGCGCAGGGTATGATTTTATTGTTAATGGTAATGGGGGCGATTACTATCTTCTTATAAGTGAAATTTATATACGTAGATTTGTCTTCATTGAGTTTTATGCGCCATAATTCTGTCCAGTTTACTTCTTTGTTTAAAGCTTTTTACAGCTTATTCCTGGCGCAATCAATGTTTTCGTCGACTGTTTTGTGTCATCCGCAAATGGTGCCATCATAGTTTCGTCATCATGCACTATATCTCTGATTGTAACAAAACAAAAACTTTCAGAATAATATCCTTTGTTTATTTGTTAAGCTAAAACCCCAGAAAGTTTCTATCTGCGGCGAAAAATCTAAACAAATTGTTACTTCCGGTAAATAAACGTGCTACCATCAGTTGGATTTTTTCGGCTTACAAATTCTTCTAACCGATTTAGAAAACAAACTTGTGTACCAAATTTGGAACAAATCGGGCTTTAAATGTGGCCGTTAGAGTGTATTATACATGTATAATTTTTAATGATACCCCAAATAGAGTTCTGGGGAACATGATCGGTGCTCATTGACCACTCCAGACCTTAGGTCTAACCATAAGTGCCACTGCAATAGCTCATCTTTCTTATAGAAATTCGATAATTATATATATTGCAAAATTAACACTTTACAAAGTGATTAACTAAAATCATGTACAGGTTCTTAAAGTACGAAATAGTAAATTATTTATTTTTATTCTAGTCAAAAATGCTCCACTTTCTTTCTACTAGTAATTGTTAACTGAAGTTAAAAATTTTAAGTGAAGAAATTGACAATAATATTTTTTAAATAAAAATCTCTGAAAGTAAATTTATGTAATCTGTCAATTTTTCTATGTAATGGTATAAGTATCAAACATAGGATAACCAGCGACCAAGGAATACAATAGACTGGTAAAGCGCACGCACAAGGCATTACGGGAGTTGAAGCCGACCACGCCCACTCATAGGTGTCAACACCGGATTCTCGGTCCGCAACCGTCACACAACTTAATTTGCCGCGTTTCATTACCACCGTTTCAACACACACTTAGTGTTTAGATAAAATTCTGAAATTTTTTAATATTGCATAAAACACTCTGACAGAAAATTATATTTTATGCCCCGGAAAAAATATAAAACAAAGAAAGTCAACGTTGTGTTTAGACATATGGCATGAAATTTATGCATAGAGAGAAATTTTTGTATTTTTTGGGCAGGTGATTTGTCAAAGCGTAAAAGTTGCTGGAAATCAACCAAAAAAGAAAAATATATTCTTTACATTTCTTTGTAAAATGCTTAGTTTAGCTTGTAGGCTGTGGTACAGTGACGAGTTGGTTTGATTGTTTTGTGAACCGGCGCGCTGACACATCGCTAATCTACTGTATCTACAAGTCTTGTCATTAATTTGTAGTGCTATTACTTGTTCTATCACTGTATTGTACCATAAATTCATGGTCCGAGTAATTATAATTTAATAAAAATTGTTAATATATTAAAATTGTATAATAAGAACAATAACAATAAGGAAACTGAATGAGATATACAAAACTTTATTCAAAATTAAAATTATAAAACAATTCTTGCCCTAGAATAAAAAAACAAAGTTAGAATAGAATGTAGTACAGGGTATATAATATCAACACTATGTCTGCACTGGCACAGAATGACTGACGCTCGGAAGTAGGGGAGTCAGACGTTTTCATCCCCACCACTCATAGGTGCCTCGGCTTCAAGCCTTACGCGACATTGCCTGTCTATGGTTATTCCTTGGCCGCTGAGGATAGCTGTGTACA
The DNA here is from genome assembly GCA_018207615.1 of Philaenus spumarius. NCBI lineage: Eukaryota > Metazoa > Arthropoda > Insecta > Hemiptera > Aphrophoridae > Philaenus > Philaenus spumarius. The sequence continues at coordinate 47,870 of JAGFPH010000798.1, forward strand.
ACCGCCTCCATTAGTTTGTCGGGTTCAACGTCCACAACAACAAAGTGTAAGCAATAATCAATTTGCATGACCAATTAAGTTGGGCGCTGTTTCACTGTTAGCCTTTGTCCGAAAGAATTGACAGTTAGAATAAATGAAATAAAATATTAAAACAGTTAAAAAATGTTTTTGGAGTTTTTTTTATAAAAAATTACCATTTTGCTGGTTATTTTACACTAGCTAGGTTTTGACATAATCGAGTTTGAAATCAATCTGTTAAATCGTCCTTGATTCAAAAGTTATGTAGTAAAAAAACAAAATGGCTGCTAGACGGAAAACGGAGCATTCTTGGGACATATGCTAACTTTCAGTTTTTCCTGTAAATGTTGCAATAAACAAGTAGATCAATTACTAGTCCTCATTTTCGAAACACCCTGTATACGTAAAACACAGCCTATGGTGAAATTAAGTCCGTCATAATTTTGCGAGCGGGTCGAATACGGGAATTGTTTTAATTATTTTCATGTTTTTCATAATTTTGATGTAATGTTTAAATTTATTTTTATTTTATATAGTTTTTTTTCATACGTAGGCCTAATGTCTCAAGGGGATCCGCCTCCATTAAAATGGGTATATTTTGAAAATTTAGTTTTTTTTTCTAAAAGTTATATCTTCTGATTCTGCATCCTTTAGAGAACATATGTAAAGTTTTATGCACATCTGGCTATAGTTTCCTTGGAAAAAAACAATAAAACTTAAGTGGTGTATTTCTGAATTTTTCGTATTTTCCAGCCAAAAAAGAGTCAAAAAGGTTGTTCACAAAGAAAGCAAGGGCATTACAGAAGTACAACAACTACAGGAAGTTACTCAAAAGCAGAGAGATTAGAGAAGAAAGCAACAGAAGGGGTTACATATGGAGAAGGGGAGTTTTAGTAGGAAAAAAAGACTTTTGGATGTTCGCAGACTTTGAACGCAATTTTCCGAAAATCAAGGTTTTTATAACATTTTGTTGAATAAAATCTAAAGTTTTTGAACTAGATTAATGAAATTTTTACCACACCACCCTTATACCATGTACTACTTTTAATGTTATAGTCAACCATATATACCATCAAATACTATTGTTTTTTTATAATCTTGTTAAACAAATTTGGTTAAATTTGAAAAGTTTGACTAAAAGTTGCCTAAAATTGCTTTTTGGTATGTTACAATGGTTTTTATACCATTACAAATATAGTAGATTATAAAGAACAAGAAAATATTTTTTTTTTTAAACTTACAAAACAAAAAAGTTATTTAAACTTTTAATAATGCCAACCCCCACCACAAAATAAACATATAAATATAGATTTAGGTAAAAAATATATTTTGCTGTCGTATTCCAACTATAATATGGTGTTTAAGGAATTATCAGAGGAAAAATTGCCACAGATATGAAAATTAGGTTTAATGGAGGCGGATCCCCTTAAATGTTTACTACATTATTTCTAAATAGGCGTAAAAAAGAGTTAGTACTACTCACTTACAAACATACGTCCAACGTAACAACTCAACACTTTTCTTGTATGGGTAAACCGATACACGTCCCATTACACCCATTATTCCTTACACGCATAAAGCTTGTGGTTTAAGGTTTAGTTTATTATTTCACATAATTCAAAGTCTGCGAGGATCACTGAGACTTAAGTCGGTGCAGTTTACGGTAGTCATACTTTACATTGATTAACAAAGGCGGACAAATTTATGTGCATTAACTTTTGTGGGCGTTGTTAAGGTGATGTTTTGAGGGACGAGTTTAACCGGTAATTTTAAGTTATAAGTTTGTTAGCAGTTTACTGATACCATGCCTGTCATTCGCACCAATCGTAATAAATAAGTCTCTATTACATGGAAACCAATTTCTGTCATTGGTGCAACAACACTGGCCCAATTCCATTGGGCATGAGCCAGGATCAAGGTCACCGCTACTTCCACCACCCTGTACCGATGCAAGTGCCTCTATCCTAACCTATCTTAAATTCCGTGAAAATATAATGCGGAGTATACAATAATCTATTTGCATTACGGCGGTTGATGTGGAAAGCTAGATGGAGCGGAGCCATCTAGAACAATAGTAATAAAAGCAACTATAGATAGATGTAGAGAAGTTTAGAAATTTCGAGAAAAAGCTTCCTTTACAGACTTTCTTAAAGGCCACGACACCCTCTAGCTCCCAGGGAAAGTTGATTCGGATGTCCAGCTTTTAGTACAAAATAATATTTTAATTTAGGCCTATACTGAACCAACACAGTTTCAACACACACAAACCAATACAAACTTGCTTTAAGGAATTTAAAAATAAGAAAAAACTATGTTACATCCTGATTAAAAATAAATAAGGCATAAAACAGACCTATTTATTATTAATGTACGGTAATTGATAGTTAGTAACGTTTTGGTTAGGTTTTTGAGTAAGTGTACACCTGGGCCTTACTGGTTCTTTTAACCTTTATTATAACTGTTGTTATAAAATATACGAAATAATTTGATTTGAACATTTAACATCATTTACCATCTTAGTGTTGATGTTATTATTAATCCTATACCTTTATTTTAAATAAAACGTAACATATGTTTTTAGAAAGTTCCATCGGGGGTTGGCGTGAGGAGCACTCAGGGGTCTCCCCTAGTTAACAATGAATGGACATTTAACTGTGTTTACCATGTTAGATTTGAGGTTATAATTAATCTTTCACCTTTATTAAAATAACATTTGAAAGCAGTAATACTTGTATCAAAATATAAAATTATATTAACTTACTTTTCTAAGTTTGTATTACACCTACTTTCCATTTCTTCAATCTACATTACAAAACTGCAACAGTCAGATAATTTAACTCACTTTTAAACACATGTTTCTTGAGTGTATCTACATTCATTACCATAGCAACCAGGTAGATAACGATTTTTCGTTACGCGTACATTTTCTATTTGTTAACTTCGTACCAAAACCAAAAGGCACTTTTTTAGCCTACATTTTATTGCCTGTTAAGGAATATATCATATGGCCCAAGATTATACAATTTGTATCCCATCTCAGTCTGACACCAAATTTAAGACGCACATGCGCAGAAGATAGCTGCACTACTTTTCTTTTTGTATTATCTTTTTCCTCTCTCTTAACATTTTCGTCTGTAACATAACAGGGCGTAAGTGGTGCTTCCCACGCTGTCTCGTTATTTTTGACAGATGGGAGGAAATAACAAACACAAAGTAGATGTATTATATTTGCACAGTTGTAGAAAATTGCCGTTGTATTGTGATCCTACTATTCTTTAAGGAAACATTAGTCTTGTATATTTATGGAGATATTTTATACATTTTGAAATCACATTATGAACAAATAATACAAAATAAATGTTTCTTAGTATCCTGGTCACTCAAGGCAGTAGCCAAGGGGGGGGGGGGGGGGTTAGGGGGTCTAAACCCCCAAAATCCCGAAATAGCAGTAAAAATTAACACTAGGTTTAAAAAGTGCAAGTTAAATTATAATTTTCTGTTAAAAACTTATGTTAATAATGGTTTATTGCAATACAAAATTTGGTACACATGAATTACATCTTATAAAAAAATCAACCTTATTGGTGCATCCTTTTCAAGATGGCGACTGTTTAGAATAATAAAATATGCAAAGCTAGATAAAACAAAATACGTATGCATTTCACAACAAAAAACACGAAGAACAGTTCCAACGGATCGGTAGAAAAATTAAAAAGTTATTTTAGAAACATTAATTACGTTTGAGCAAAAACTAAGTTGTAAGGTTTCAATTATATAGTTTACTAGGGGAGACCCCTGCGTGCTTCGCACGCCAACCCCCAATGGAACCTTCTAAAAACATACGTTATGTTTTATTTATAATAAAGTTGTAGTATTAATAATAACCTCAAAACTAAGATGGTAAATAAAGTTAAATGTTCAAACCAAATTATTTCTTATATTTTATAACAGCTGTTAATAATAGTTAAAAGAACCAGCAAAGCTTAGGTCTACACTTTAAAACCCTAACCTAAAAGCTAGAAATACAAAAATAATTGCTTCAAATTTTGAAATCAGCTGTTAATGGAAATATCGAAGCAAACATCTATATTATCTGTTATTTTATTCAATTGGTTGCTATGGTAATAAATGTAAATACATGTGTTGGTTTATCATTCTAGGCCTAACCTAAGATTTTTTCCGAATAAATTTACAAATATTAAAATAAAAAAATATTTTTACCGAAATGAATTATAGCCTATGTTACTCAGGGATAGTGTAGCTTTTTATTGGTAATACTATTTTTTCAATCGGTTCAGTAGCGCCAGAGATTACCCCCTACATACAAACAAACAAACAAACAAACTTTACCTCTTTATAATATTAGTATAGATTTTGTAAC
>JAGFPH010000798.1:76521-86801 GCA_018207615.1 Philaenus spumarius
TTTAGGAGTTATTAAACCGGTCCGGGACTTTTGGGACAGTCTGTATAGTTTACCCTATACAGTAGTCGGAGCAATTTTTAATATTTTTGTAGTTACACTACAGCGCTGTTTCGCCGTTCACAGCCGGCTTCGTCAGGTGTAGGACTCAACACTTAAATAAAACAATACACTATAACACTGAACACACACGATAACATGACACAAAAATACAAAGTTTTATCGGATAACTCCTCGTCAAATGTTTCATGAAATAAATATTTGCGTGGCCACGGCATAGTTACTGTGCTTCCGAATGGAAACTCTGTATATATATCAGCAATTCGTAAAAGCGAATAAACTTTATAAACCTTCACGGTATTATAAAGAACATAATACCAATTTCAATGTTAAATAACCAAAACATACCTTCACTATTAAGCATATTTTGGTGTTATTTTTGTCAAAAAACGAAAGCTGTATTTTTTTCTTAAAGTAAAATAGATTGTGGGTATTGATTGCTAAGGTTTTTTGCAATATCACTTTTTGCAACTGAGTAAAAAATGTATAAAGTTTACTATTTTTTACTATTTATATCATACGTTTATGAAAACAATAAAACGTGTTTTGAAAATGTATTCAGCAATCGACATCCGCATATGACAGTACTTCAAAATGAAACCAAATTTTTAAATTTATTCCACGAATTAACGGAAAAAAATTACTTATTCTGTAGCATTGCTCTTATGGGATTCAGATTCAATATGGCGGACGGGGTAGCGCCCCCTTAAAGTGTAGAACTGAGCTTTGCTGGTTCTTTTAACCTTTTATTATAACTGCTGTTATAAAAAAAATGCGAAATAATTTGATTTGAACATTTAACATTATTTACCATCTTAGCTTTGGAGTTATTATCAATCCTACACCTTTATTGTAAAGGAAAGATAACATGATTGTCTGTATAGAAGGTTCCAACTGAGTTGGCGTGCGGAGCAACCTAGTAGTTTCTAAAATATAAAGTTTTCTGTAATCTCTTGCAATTGGACAGTTTCAACAAATGATAAAGACATTTTGCAATCGATTACAATTCGATATAGTGATATTTATATCGTTTTGAAGAGAAAACTACAACCTTTCGTTTCGTGTAAAGTAAACCACATTTACTGTTAGGATTTTATTCGTATAGTCATGTGAAATACAGAGATTTGTTGAAATCAATATGCACAGTTCCCACGATCATGTTATGCCTTCCCACAGTCTAGACCGAGAGTATGTGTAGAGGCTGGCTCTGTGAGAACTTTTGTTCGTTTATTCTAATTTTGTGAAACAAACAAAAATGCTTGCAACACGCACCGAAATGGCTTGGCATTGAACAAATTTGCATTGACAGTCATAGAGTTAATAAGATAAATACACTATAGCGTATTGCCTCCGGGAACTGTTATTGAGTAATAAAACTCGGTTACATAGCTTATTACGTCCGTCTACAGTCCTAGTTTAGCCCTTAGGGACAATCGATTTCGGAGCTTACGTCTCACAATTTCTGTTTAAGTGTTTTTATATTTGACTTGATAATGGAGACGTGAGCTCTGAAATCGATTGTCCCTAAGGACTAAACTAGGACTGTAGACGGGCATTATAAGGTATTTAACCAAGTTTTATTACCTAATAAGATAAAACAAATTTAAAAAAGGGATCACATCTATTACAAAATAGTAGTACCATGATGCATAAACTCATCCATCCAGTAAAAGGATCACGATACAGTAATAGAAATTTGCACTAGCTTGAGAGAGAAGTTTACTGTATAAATTTAACATGTGCTGTCTGGCACAATACTCACAAGCTTGCCTGGAGTATATCCATATTTTGAATATATGATCACACTTCAATAAAAAAATGCAACAGTTGAAGTATGTAAATACACGGAAGTGTAAGTACTCCGAATTCATTGAAATAAATACAATGTGTTTGACTTGCATTGTATTATTTTTTAAAGACATTTATTGTTATTTACCGTATTAGGTTTGATTATAAAATGAAAGGTGTATGAAAGAGGAAAACAAGTTGATGTTCGAAGTACGTTCATATTTGTACGTGTGAACGTTTGCCTGAATGGATGATAATCTACACTTTTTGAGTGACATAAGTTTATTATAAGTGTACCAAAAAAAAAAAATTAATTTCAGTAATAAAACAAATTAAAATAAACTTTTCTTACTGAAGGTTGTATACGAAATTAGTTGCAGTTGCCGTCAACCGAGGAGCTGTAACACACGAACAGACATACACTATGAAACTATTTCGTCACTGTTCGATTATTATTACAGAATTCAAAATTTCTTCTTTTTTATTTAATTAGCAACAATGACAATGTTTCATTTAAAATGATATTGTAAAATCACTGCCATGTATAACCGTACGTATAGATACAGGTGATATATGGGTTGACTAATCCGGAAGTTATATTGATAACGGTAATTGCATTAGAGTGGCTGACATCCCATAACAGATGTCGATGAAATGGAAGCAATGCGTCATTGTTTGGCTGGACATTTTGAATAATGCAATGTTATGTGGTATGCGTTAAAATAAACAGTACGGAAATTAAATCTGCTGTGGTTGGTTTTAATAACAGCTGATTACATTGTTGATTGTTGCCAGGCCACGTTGCTTATTATTACTTTCTTGTTTGAGTTTAGTTAATTGTTCCTACTACTCCAGAAAAAGTTTTATAGTAGAGCATTATTTTCTCGCTCATAAGGAACGAGTCGTTTCAGTGGAACTAGTTTGATGTGAATTGCTGTAGAGTTTCAAGAATGATTAAACAAACAGCCGTCAAGTAATGCAGCAATGATAAGAGTTGTTGACAAGTTCCGCCGTCGGCGTCGGGTGGTGTTTTGACTCAGCATAAAATGTCAAGGAAAATGTTAGTAAATTGTAAGGATAAATAATACAACATTCAAAAAGTGGTGTTTACTGACATGCAACATTTGAAATGCTCTTTATGTATGCCAAACAGGCCGTAGTTTAAAATGTAGGTTTACTGAACATGATAGAAGTTGATGGTTGAGTCATAATGACTAGTTTTTCCAATAAATAAAACACAAATAAAGATAGTAAACCATAACAACAAAAAAGGTTAATGTGTGAGGTCGTGGGACCCCGTCAGGAACGAAGTTCATCACGCCTTTTCTTCAATTCTTTTACCATCCTTAACGGCATCATACACACATAATTTTAATCTTTCAATTGCCGTTTATAATTAGATGGTTTTTTATACAAATATTTACTGTTTCCTTACGTTTAATGTTATTATAATAAAGGTGTAGAATTAATTATAACATTAAAGATAAGATGGTAAACACAGTTAAATGTCCATTCATTGTAAATACATTCAATAAACATAAAATTTGGTTCATCCGTCTAGGCCTAACCTAAAATTATTATGCTTATGTTTAATTTATTTTACCTGTCTTAACGGCAAGATACATACAATAATTTTAGGTTAGGCCTAGACTTAAGATTACTTTCTAGGCCTAACCTAAAATTTCAGAGCTTGACGATAATATCTGAACTACGCCGGACGGAACCGATCGCCTCTTAATTTAAATCGATAAACCAAATCACATGTTTCTTGAATGTATTTTAATTCATTGCCATAGCAACCAATTTGGTAACGATTTTTTCGTTACTCGTATTTTATATTTGTCATTGCCGTAGCAACCAATTAATAACACATTTTTTCGTTACGCATTAGATTTTCTATTTGTTAACGCCTACCGCAACCCACGTTAAGGAACTTAGTTCCAAAACTTCAAAACCCAAAATAAAATAAAGTAAATGTATTTTATAAATCTTTGCATACTGTTATGTCTTTTAAAACTTCCTTAATCTGCTAAGCATTGCTGTAACCTTAAAGTGAAGGTGAAGTTGTAATAAATGTTTTAATATACGCAACGTATGTGTAAATATGTAAGTGTATATTTCGTTTCTTCTTCTTAACTAGGCGGTCCAATCGTTATGATCGTCGGCCTCAAGGCTTATTAAGCTACAACATAAAGGATGTTAAACCCCTAATTAGGCCTACCTCTGTGAACGTCCATAAGCTCTGTGAAACTAATTATCTTTTTCACGATGTTGTCCTGGTGCATGTTTTGATCTTTGTTTTCCAAAGGTTTCATAACGCACTCATAAATCCGGTGTTCTCCGCTTTCCTCCTGCAGGTCACATTTCCTGGTGTCTCAATTGAAAATGTCTATTAAAATGTTTTGCATGTGCTTCCTAAATTGGTAATGTCCTGTGATTAGAGCTACCCCCTTCGTTACGTTGGACCTGCTCATCGTAAGGTCAGATGCAATTTGCCAAGATGGACCAAGAAGGAGAGTTTAGCCACGCCGTCCACTGGAGCAGTGTTCAACGGGATGAATTGGAGTCCGTCCATTGCGGCAGACTCGTTCGGCCGTGTTCTGGCGTATACTGCCGATGAATTTCTAAGTCTGAAATAAATGGGATGTTTCGGTCCCATTCGGCCGAATCTGTAGCACCACACAACTTTAACTACTTTTCAGTTTGTAATTTATTTGATTGTGCGTTTAAATTAGATTGATTATGGATTGTTAAAAACTAATTAGTTCGATTGAAGAGCACGTCCCGAGATAAACGATATCATCACCGGGATATTCAAAGGAAGCTGAGGACAAAAATTGCTGATGTAATCGGAGCTCAAAGTAAGTTGTAAAAGTTCGTTAAATGTTTGAATTTATACTCAGGTCTTCTGCGCTTAACACCCGCATCGCATTGTACTCTACACAGCCTTTATGTTAGGACTATGGACTATTAGATTCCACCCAATATTCTTTCTTTCGTGTTCTACGTCTTCTAATCAGGTAAGTATTTTCGAGCAACATCATCTCATCCAATTCCATTACAAACTAGCAAACAGCAAGTCCTTGGTAAGTAAGCACAACAAAACACTTTGAACTGAACTCTTCTGGCAACTTTACAACTGCACTGACGAGAAACGGCTCAAGTAGACGTGTTCGGCCGTTGTGAAGGCCGGCAATTTCGTCCGAAAAAGCCGGTCGTGTATTCGGCCGAAGATGGTTCCAGAGGACGTTAACGTTTAGTCTTGCCTGCATAGTTGATGTCTTTGACATGCCACAGAACGATTCAGGTCCTGTGAATTTAGTTGCTGATGGCATGTTTGCCAGTTTATCAGGCACTTATCACACTCATTTCCACCAATGTGCCCTGATACCCAGCAGAGTGTTACTGTTGAGACCTGCCAGTATTCTGGGCTTGAAGCATTCCCAAACTAGTTTTGACCTGAATCCATACTAGCTCAGAGCTTTCCAAACTGCCCGGCTGACTGAGTATATACAGATTGCTTTATTCATGTGTCCGAGTCTAAGATTTTGTCTGACACTTTCCAATAAAGCTGCAACTCTGTTTGGAATATTGTTGGGTGCTTCCCCGTTAGCAGGATGCATTCTTGCCTTGGGTTAGTTTCCACATATTCCTGCATCTGTACAACCCTTTCGTCCATGTAATTCTCCAGTTCACCCTCACTAAGGGGTTTCCTTCCCTCTAACCATTCCTAGCGGTTAGGTATTGAGAAGGAGTACTATCTTTCATGAGGTTAGGTATAGGCCTATACATATATGTTTAGACTAGGGACCACGACAGACGTGCTTCCACTCCCGTGCTTGTCTTTAGCAAATTTATAATAAACTCTGCAAATTTATACCTTTAGCAAATTTATACCTCTGAGTGCTCCACACGCCAACCCCCGATGGAACCTTCTAAAAATATATGTTATGTTTTATTTATAATAAAGGTGTAGGATTAATAATAACCTCAAAAATGAGATGGTAAATATTGTTAAATGTTCAAACCAAATTATTTTATAACAACAGTTATAATAAAGGTTAAAAGAACTAGTAAGAGTATCTACACGTAGGAGTAAACCTAACCAAATAAATGGTATCAGTTAACTGACACAAACTTTCTCCCAACTTACTATAGTCGAAATAATATTGTTTTTAATCATTTTATTTACTACTTTTTAGAACAAAACAAAAAATAATATTCTACCTACGTCAATCGTATAAAAAAATTATTGTCCCAGGCGGGATTCGATCGCGCGACCTTTGAATTATTGACCGTGCTCGCTACCGTTGTGCTACCCCGTGCGGCCGCTGCCGCGATGCTAGATTGACAACACAAACTTGTTTATTTTTAAACATTTCCCCATAATTATAAAACGCCGAAGTTTTGATAAAAGCGGGTGGTGTCATTTTGTTTGGCATCTTAAGCACTATAAATACTGAAAATTTGTTAGAGCCTTTTTTGAGAAATTTGCATTTTTGTCGTTTTTTATGGGTTTTAGGGGTAAATTACCCTTAAAAATAAAAAATTTCAAAAAATGAAAAAACGCCTGGAGATATTAGGGTTTAGTACCTACATACCAAATTTCATGAAAATCGGACAATAGTGTCCTCTCTGGTCGTGTATACATACAGACAGACTGACAGACAGACACCACTCTAAAAACACTTTTTTGGGTTCAGGGAGCACCAAAACAAAAAATTCCACTAAAAATATTTTTGGGTTCAGGGAGCACCAACACAGATAATTGCACTAAACAATTTTTTGGGGTTCTGGGAGCACTAAAACAGATAATTCAACTGAAAATTCAAATTCTAACATTTTTACGAAAACAATACTTTCTCCATATACTACGTATAGGGTGGAGAAAGTAAAAGTTACTATCAATTACCGTATATTATCAAAAGGTATGCCTACTATTTGTCTTATTTATTTTTAGTTAGAATGTAACATAGTGTTTTCTTATTTTAAATTCCTTAACGCAAGTTTTTATTGGTTTGTGTAGTATAGGCAGTATAGGCATAACTTAAAAATATTAGTTTGTACTAAAAGCTGAACATCCGAATCAACTGTTTTATCTGTTATTTTATTCAATTGGTTGATATGGTAATGAATGTAAATACATTAAAGAAGTTGTTTCATCAGTCTAGGTCTAACCTAAAATTATGTTTAATTTATTTACCTGCCTTAACGGCTACATACACACATGATTTATGTTTTTGAGCACATCTTTAAATGATATAAGTTTCGTCTTTCAACTGTCGTTTTTTAGTTTTTCATAATGTTGCTTCTTTATTGGTATTGCAGCTGATAGACGATATGTGTTTAACGTCCAACTTGATCCTGTGAATTTGTTCGTTAAAAGGTACTGGTCACTAATGATTTTCTCTAAGCCAGCTGATTCCTTTTGCAACAATTGTCTGTTGTTAGATGCACAATCATGTGTTCTAATAATCAGCTGGTTAGTGACACTTAAAATGATGATAAAATACGTTTATAAAGTACATTCTAATGTTTAATTACATTCTAAATTAAATTATTTAAAAAATGTACGTAAATTGTGCAAATATAGAATGATTGATCTTTTATTTAAAACAAATCGCGTGTAAAACGGTTCAGTGGAAACCACAAGTGAACTCTTCAAAGAAGTGCAAATTTGAAATTTTATCCCATGTTAATTTGCCATAAGAAAACTTTTAATCTTGTTTTTTAAATAGTTACTGACCAGATACCAATATCTAAGGTAAAATGTGCAAATATAGGGGTAATTCCCTTTCATTTGACAATACCCGCGCGTAAATCGGTCCAGTGGAAGTCTCAAACGTTCTTCAGGAAGATTTTTAATTTTGTGTTTTAATATGTAGGATAACTTTTCATGAGGTTAGATGTTGTATGTAGTAATATATATATGTTTAGACTAGGGACTTCGTCTGAGTGCTTCCACTTCCGTGCTTGTATTTAGCAAATTTATAATAAATACAATTTCGACGAGGGATGGTATTTTAGGACAGTTTTTCCAAAACGTGAGTATTTTCTAATAAGGTATGAAAAAGAAATAATAACATAATTAACAGCGATTTGTGTACACCCTGTGTATTTGGACATTCATTTCGAGACACCCTGTAGAAAGTCCAGATCAAAATCTACACAACAACATTTGAGTCCTTCTATCTTAACTTGAAACATGGAAAACGATAATCTAAAATCCTTATATATAATTTCTCGAAGGCGTTTTTTTGTAGCAACGCCATATTTCCCTTAATTCTTCATCAAAAGTATGATAAAACCATAATTTTTAAGTTATGTTCCCCGCTATTGACGATAATAGACAAATATCTTAAGACACTAACAAAATTTATTTAAAAAGTTCATATGATTCCTAATGAAAGGCACCATCTGTTACCAATCTGTTTAACTAACATAACAGCTGTTAGTTAGACTGTTTACATTCCATATACAAGTGTAATCTATCCCGCAAATCAATCAAATTAAATCAATGTAACATGCGAATTATTCACCTATTTTTATAATAAATCTAAAATAAACACTTTGCTGAAACACAATTTAAGACGACTGCAGCGCCGCCTACGTATTTTAATGACTAAGCAAACTGGCTGAGGATAATGAAGAGCAAATTACAGACGGCGGAAACAGGATGTCTTCAGGGAATTGAAGGATAGATCGATTACTCGGCTAAGGAAGGAGGAGACTAAAATCACATTGATGATAGAATACTAAATACGTCGATTTATTTACGTTCGTAACTCCGTAAACCACTGATATGATTTTAATTTAACACCACCTCACTTAGTAGACGTCTTGGAGGGGGTGGGGAGTTACGTTCCATTAAAATGTGTTCAATAGTTTCTTAATAAACATTTATGTGTAGGCCTGCTAATATTACAAAGAGGTAAATTTTGTTTGCCCAACATTTTTAGATTTCTACTGCACCAATCATGAAGGCTTGTTTTAATTTAGAAAGAGTTTTTTTGTAAATTTGTACACAACAATTCTAAAACGGCGATTTTCAGAGAAAAACTCATTCAAATTTTGTATGCAGCCCAACGTTTTGTGCATCTAAACACCGCCTGCAAAAAACCTCCACTAACACAGCGGCGCGTGCAAAAAACGTCGACTAGTCGTGCGTAAAAGGCAACATTGTTTGTACATTGGCCGTACACAACGCATGCAAAATAGGACACAGGCCCGGTCTGGGAACCTTTCGGAGGGGGTGGACGAGGTGAAAGAAAGGGGCGCCGGGTGTTTGAGGGGTATTAAATATTTGTGGAAAAATCGGTGCAAATTCAGCAAAATAAATATTTGTTAAGCCTAAATATATAGAATAAAAACTTTTGCATATCGGCAGTCTTAACCATTTATGTCTAATTACAATTATGACTTGGCCTATAGTGACATATATCTGTTTTTAACAAAACTAGTGTCGCTTTTTTATCTGTCAACCAAGTGGCAACTCAGCTGCCTCAAAATTGTTAGCAGGAAAAAATAAACTATTTTAGGTGAACAATATTAATTTTATTTCTTAAACCAAAAAATTCGATTTTCTTGAGGTTGTATTATTACGACAAACTAAAATTATTACGATTTAGGTAGAAATAAATAATTTCCTAGCGATTTAGTTACGTTACGACAAACAGGAAATAAATGTAACAATACGAACTAACGCTCACTTGTGGGGCAAACAATGGCGACTGGCAATTAAAAACAGACGATAAAACAAAAAGGTCAACGCTAGGTCATCACTCGTAGATCGGCCGTAATCGATTATGTCCGCCCATCTTCGTCTGCTCTCGATTCCACGTTCGCCGTGCAGTACAGGTCTTACGGGAGAATAGACATGCTACTACCATTAAAATGAACATCTCGTTTATTGTCATGCAGGTTGCGTTAACTGACCGAGCGTTGCATGGGAGTTGATGTTTTTTAGTTGGCTAGTATAGATGAGACTGTCGTATGGATAACATGGCTTATGGGTGCTCTGTACTGCATGGTAAACGTGGAATCCAGTGTAGTCTAGGGCGCTCGTCGGTCGCGTGCGGGCGGTCAGTTTTCCCTGAGATTTGCTAATTGTTTATTCATTGCATCACCTTCACCTGCAAATGTGCGTAGTTGGCAAATGCGTTTGCTGTACAAAGTTGGCATGCAGAACAATTGTTCCTGTAACCAACTCGAGAAAAGGTTTTGATGGTCTCAATAATCAAATTACTGTAATTTAATTTATATCAAAGGGCTCTGTACAGGCCAATTCAAGGGAGAGTTAACTGCCTTTGTAGATGATGCTGCATTTGTATACAGTGGTAGGGACTTGGCAACTGTTAGAAGGGATCTTCTTCAAGATCTACTTTATACCAGCTGGTGGTTTACACAACACTATATGGTGCTCAGTAATAAAACAA
>JAGFPH010000798.1:97268-117484 GCA_018207615.1 Philaenus spumarius
GGGGAAATCAACAGGACCATTTGAAGGTTGGTAAATTAATTAAAAAATAAATAATAGTTTAAAAAACTAAAATATACGCTTAAAAGCAAACCGAACTAAAAATTTGAAAATAATTGTAAAAAAAGTGTGGGGTGCGTTATACTATATTTTTATAATAACTCTACTTTTATAAATATCTACTAATGAAATATTTGTAAAATTTTAAGAAAAGCACCCCACGCTTTTTTATAATTATTTTCAAATTTTTAGTTCGGTTTGCTTTTAAAGCGTATTTTTTAGTTTTTAAACTATTATTAATTTTTTTCTGCCAGTTTTTAAATGTTTGAATTAATTACAACTACTAAAGGGGGCACATACACGTGCCGTGGTACGCCGTGTTTGCTGGTTGGAATGGCTTTGCTTGGCAGAGAACCTACAAAGCGAGTGCTGACGTGTTTTAAAGAAAGGTTGTTTCGTTGTGTTTTTGGACGTCACTTGTTCTGTAAGCACTGGTTGTAACAAGAATGAGAAGCAGGCATTGGCTTAGTATTGCCGATAGTATTTTGCAAAATAAGAGAAAATTAAATAGGATATTAAGCACTAAGATATGATGGCTACAGGAAAAAGATAAGTATTCCGAAACGAAGCTATTGGTACATCTGAGAGAAAATCACCCTTATGACTATCGGAATTATCTGAGAAAGGACGATGAAACCTCGCCTATCTAGCACGTGGCACCGTCAGCTTTCGAACTATTTTGAAAGCCGTCCTGCCAAGCCAAAGCACGCCTGCACGGCACGCAGTTCTCTACACACTAGCACGGCCGGCCATACTTTGGCACGAAGCCACGGCAAGACGAGTTCCTATATATTCGACGAAATGTTTAGCACACTGATATATTTATACAATTTAGGATTTTGGTTAAATTGAATTGCTTTAAAAAAGACAATCTTATTTGTTAAAATTACTTTAAAAAACTTCTATAACAATTTTAATTTACGTACAACAATCATATACACTAATGCGCACTGGGAGAAGCTTCGACTAAACTCTGAGAAAACAATACTTGTCTCTTCCCACAACAGTCATAGTTCAGTGATAGACAAATTATTAAACAAACAGAACCTAATCCCACATGAGAAGAATAAAAATAATACATTCGTCTTTGTCGAATATTCTAACACTGTTCCTGAAATGTCGCGAAGTACATTTAAAAAAATAAAGAATTAACATCACGTTTCGCGCCAACAATTGTGTTCAACAAATATTTCGAAATAAACAAACAATTTACAGCGACGAATATGAAGTCAGGTGTGTATAGAACAAACTGCAACGATTGTGTCGGACTTGCAGGCAGAGCTTTTAAACAACATCTGCAGCACAATAACATACGTAAGGTGAAATCTAATATCACAGCACCAAATAAACCAAAATCATCTTCCATATACAGGGTGTATCAGGAAGAAACGGAAAGAATTGCAGGACGTGTTCTACTGGTGAAAATAATGAAAAAATTTCCTATAAACATAGGTCCGAAAACGCTTCGTTTTACAGATATCCGCCATTTTGTTTTTTGTACAAAATAATTCATATCTACAGAACGGTTTTACTGATTGAGTTCAAACTTGGCATGAAGTTTAAGCTATCAATGATATACCTCAAAAAAAATAAAAGATTAAATCCAATCATGCGTTTCAAAATGGCGGCTGTTTGAAAATTACAAACCTAAATTACTCTAAACCCGTACATTTTAACGAAAAATGTCAAGACACCTTTTTTGTAGCCCTTTTGATTCCCTATCGGATGGTGTAACTGTCAAAACAATCGGATGAAGGATAACAGTTAAGTTATGTGTACTAATTGGTTTGTTCAACTCGGCATCCTATACAAACACAGTAAATACTACAATATTGTATGGACATTTGTTGTCATTACCTTTTAACTTAGCTATTATCCTTCATCCGATTGTTTTGACAGTTACACCATCCGATAGGGAATCAAAAGGGCTACAAAAAAGGTGTCTTGACATTTTTCGTTAAAATGTACGGTTTTGGAGTAATTTAGGTTTGAAATTTTCAAACAGCCGCCATTTTGAAACGCATGATTGGATTTAATCGTTTATTTTTTTTGAGGTATATCATTGACAGCTTAAACTTCATGCCAAGTTTGAACTCAATCAGTCAAACCGTTCTCTAGATATGAACTATTTTGTACAAAAAACAAAATGGCGGATATCTGGAAAACGAAGCGTTTTCGGACCTATGTTTATAGGAACATTTTTCATTATTTTCACCAGTAGAACACGTCCTGCAATTCTTTCCGTTTCTTCCTGATACACCCTGTATATATAAAAGCGAAATACCACTCACTCACTCACTCATTGACTCACTGATTACGATTTCTCAAAAACTACTGAACGGATTAATCTGAAATTTGGTATGTAGCTTCCTCTAAGGCCATAGGTGCTGACTAAGAAAGGGTTAGACAAAATTCGAAATTTTAGGGGGGGTTTGGTTGAATCAAAGTTATTAAATCACGATTTCTTCAAAACTACCGAACGGATTGGAATGAAATTTGGTACGTAGCTTCCTCTAGAGCCTTAGGTGCTCTCTAAGAAAAATTTTCAAAACTTTCGAAATTTTAGGGGCGTTTAAGGGGATCAAAGTTACTAAAAAAAACACCCGACGGATTGGACTGAAATTTTGTATGTAGCTTCCTATAGGGCCCTAGGTTTTCGCTAAGAAAGGTTTAAAAAAAACGAAACTTTAGGGGGATTCGGGGGGTTAAAGTTACTACAAATCCCCATAAAAATACATAGTGTGATATATTTATTGATATATTTTGTTTGTTAATATATAGTTAAATTTGATTTGTCTATCCGTGCAAAGCCGGATCGGGCAGCTAGTTAATATATAAAATAAATGTTTGTTTCTTTGCCCTCTATAGACTCAAAAACTATTCAACCAATTTCACTAATAATTTAACACTTTATCCATATCATTGCCAGGAGTGTTTAGACGTTACAATTACTTAAGTGTAAGGGGTTGATATGGGGTTGCTGTCCATGTACAATAAATATAAATTAAACTAACTTCCTACAAGCTATAAAGCTAAAATTATGTAATATTATTTATATCGAATATACAAAACAATTTGCAATTTGATTACTTAAATCAAAGGGATGTAATGGAATAACTGCCATTAAAATTACATATTAATCCATACACTTACTTTTTCCATATTCTCAAAAACCACTCAACTAATTTCACTAAAATTTCTCAATTTACACATATTGGTACCAGGAGTTTTTAGAGAATGTGATCACTACAAACAAATATATATTTAAATGTGGTAGCTGCTCCTATACTATGAAAATAATGTCATTAAATTCCTACAAGCTATAAAGCTTAAATTATTTAATATTATTCGTAATACATATAAATATAATTATTCGTTATATAATTCAATTACTTAAGTCAAATAGATAAAATTGCAAAACTACCCTTAAAATTAAATCAAGCAATGGCGAAGCATTTCGAGGCTACTATAGTCGAACTAAAACCAGAAACGTATTGGGGAAGGTTTGGCTGTTACGGTGAGGGTTTTAGGCTACGCGCTCGGCCAATGACAATCGGGCAGTTACCATGACAACCCTGACAGCGGTGCCAAATTTATCTGGCTGACTTTACCACTCTCAGTAGTGCGCATGCCTTCTGTTAGTCTCTTTGGTGAACTTGTGTCTATTCTGCACGACTTGGCAACAACGAAAGAATAACACCGATACACCGCTGCCGAAAATATCCGATCGTTCCCGAAGAGCCTCCCACTACAACCGCTGTCCAATACGTTTCTGGTTTTAATTCGACTATAGTATTTTATATAAAAATTAACCATCCCGATAATGCATAACGACAACAAATCTCAGCTGTGAAAAAGTCAGCTGTGCCATAGAGATGTACATTTTCAAATAACAAAACAAATGATTTGAGTTTGATGTTATACAAACTATTCCATGTGACTGATGTTGATCTGTGAGTGTTTACTGGACTAGGTCTATGGTTTTTGGTGTTTATGTTCTGGTTGCGGATTTGGAAAGGGGTTTTTAAAATCATATTTGTGTATAGATTTTAATCATATCATGTATTGTGTATTTGTTGTGTATAGATATATATTTGTGTTTTTGGTGCCATATAAATAAATAAAAATGCAATGATTTTGTAATAAGGTATATGAAAAAAAATGTAAATTGTGTGCTTAAGATCACACGGGAGAAGTGTAAACTTTTTAAAACAACTTACGAAATGAGGAAGCACAATGTCCATTTCATATGTATTAACAATTAAACTGTACATTGTGTTAACATTAACGGGTTAAGCCTGTGACGTAGGACAATCTGTTACACTTATATAACTAACTCAAATAAACTAAACTAGCAATGCGTTCGTGGCCTAACCGGCTAAGGCGCCAGTCTATGGGGATGGATTCTGCTGGTTCGAATCTCGGCAAGACCAAAACTTTTTCCAAACAGACGGATACACATGTATACTATATAGTAGAGCGTTTCAGAAAATTAGTGGCGGAATAGAGTGTTTCAGAAAATGAGTGGCGGTAAAATCCGATTCACCCGACAGCAAAAATATCGCTTAAGTGTGTCTATAGAATAAGCCTATGACGTATGACCAATCTGTTACACTTATACACCCAACTCAAACATATTTAGTGCTCTGAGATGAGCCTATAGAAGTTTACACTTCAATAAGACCACACGGGAGAAGTGTTAACTTTTAAACACAACTTACGAAATGAGGAAGCACAATGTCCATTTCAGAGGTATTACCAATTAAACTATACATTGTGTTAACATTAACGGGTTAAGCCTATGATGTAGGCTTAAATAAATTAGCTGCTTTTTACAGTTATATACACAGAGCACTCTCAATACCCATGAACACTGCAGACTTCAATAATATTACCATCCAAAAGGCTAAACAAGTGGAATGCGTACTGGGCTCAAATAAAAATGGATGGCACATACAGAAAGTTTATAAAAGTAAAAATATACCAGACACAAGTCTTACCTTAATTCCGAAGTCGAGATATCTGAAATTTTCCTTGATAGGTTATTGGATAAATACAATTAATGTACACATTTATAACAATAATGTTAGTTTATTAAAAAAAATTGATACGACCTTAACATAAAAAAGAATGAATATTGTACACGCCCCAAAAGTAACAGTTTGATTTATTTAATTCCCTCCCTTACTTAATTAAAAGAAAAACCCACCCTATATTTAATTATATATTTAAATATTAACTTAGTTAATTAATCCAAGAAATTAAACTTTTAAAAATGGTACAAATGGTCTTAAACATTAGTTTATATAATAGTACTTACAAACTATTTGGTATATTATATGTTGGCCAACGTTTATTAAAAGAAAATATGCGCATTGTATGTAATAAAAAAAACTGCAATTGAAAAAGTATAAAAAAAATAAAATAATCTAAAATTTTGTACTTAAAGTATTATTGAAATCATGACGTCATTATAATTAAAAAAAGGAATTTTGATTTCTGACTCTTGGAGTCCGTGGTGTCAAAAAATAGGTACCTCACCGCCCTTATTATTTAATAAATGACATATATATTACAACAACATACTATTTTAGTTACATGAAAAAGTTAAATAGCCTTTTTATATTTCTGAAATTCACTGACTTTGGCTAACTTATTATAAGTTCATACTGATTTAAAAATTGCCTGTTTCTGTTTATATTTTATAAAGAGTTATTGATCAAATGAATTCACTTTGTTTAAGACAGCGTAGAAATAAGTTGTAGTTGCGAAGGTGGAATCACATTTAGTTACAGTTGCATATTGATTAAGAGTTGAACTAAACCAGGATCTTAAAGTAGAAACTTGAAGCAGGAACTTAAACCAGGAAGTTAAACCAGATTTCTCTAAAGAACCAGAACATAATATAGGCATCAGTTACTTTAAATAGCCAAAAATAAAATATTATGTCAGAATGAAATTACAGCACGTTTACAGCAGGCATGCTGTAATTTAGTCTTGTTGTAAACTCGAACGTGTCAATTTGGTCTAATATGACGTTATAATTCATAAGTTTCACTTGTAAATAATATCTAAGTTAATTGTTACAGAGTTACCCTTTGTTTCTGGCAAACTGAAACAAATATACTGTTTTTAATTGACTGGCTGAATTATACTTTTTACAGGAACTCTTTAGAGCACAATTTATAACTTATAGTTAATTACACATGGATTCGCTTTAGTTTAAATTGTGTATTTTCCAGGCTAATTATTAAAATCACTGTTCAGGCTATTTAGTATAGTTGTAGGCTTTACAAAATATCAAAATTTATATGGTTAATTAATTTACAATTTGCTTTTGCAAAATACAATGGCTTACACGTAACAAACAGCAACTAATACTAAATGACATTTGCAATTATTGGAAAATTCAGATATCCGTAGACTACATGCTACATATTAAGTAAAAATAGATATTTTACCTGGTATACAGCTATTAACACATCTTGTAGAAGAAAGAAAATTACTACATTTTGCGAAGCACAAACAAACGTGGCTTCAGTACGGCGTAGAAGACAAGGCTAAACTGATTAGAAATATAGCGGAAGTCACTCTGAACTGCAAACCACATGGTTACAAGACGGGTCTAGTCAGTGCTGCCGCGGTGAGTCAACGGTTTATTACAACCCCTGCGGGCGACTGTGTATGTAACCCCAAAGTATAGGCGTAGGTAAAGAAAAGAATTCGGGCAAATTAGGGTAAACGTTACTATAATGAACGCAATATAATTAAACAAATAGCAATAGTTAATGGTTACAAAGCTAAAATTGTGGATAGTGTTCGAAAACATAAATTAAAAACCTTTAAGAAACCAAAAACCCTTGAACACAGCACAAATTCAAAACAAACCAAAATTTGTTTTGCTATCCTCGAACATCCTATCCGAAGCCTTTTTAGAGAAATAGGATGTAGGCCTACAATAGCACACCGGACTTCTGGGAGCCTAAACCACATTTTTAATTCTAACACCAATATTGTTGCCAACGATCCATTTACAAAATGTGGTGTATATAAACTACATTGCGATGATTGCAATACACAATATATTGGTCAAACTGGAAGGAGCTTTAAAACCAGATTTAAGGAACATTTACCGCATAATAACCTATCAAAAATAAGCTCTAATTATGCTGAACACCTGATGGACAACGACCATAAATACACAGACATCGATAGTAATCTGGAAGTCATTCAAATCCTAAATAAAGGCAGGACTATGGATGTATTAGAGGAATACCAAATATATAAACAATTCAAAAGTAACCCAGATAGTTTGTTGAATGATAAATTGAACTTTGCATCTAATTGTCTATATGACACTCTTGCTTCATTAGATAACAATGCCAAGGGTTGTGGGTTATAGCCTGTAAGTAAGACAAATTATATAATCTCTCAGTGAACAGTTGACCACCACAATATTACTTAAGCCATATTAGTGTGGCCATATTACTTAAGCACTACTTTGTTTTATTTTCGACTTGTACTGCAATACCAATTTTTATGTTTATTTAGTTCTGTGTAATGTGTATCAGTGTAATGTGTGTATGTGTTTTTTTCATCTGATGATGGTATACGTTGTACCGAAACAGATGTTTTGAAATACTAATAAATACAAAATTACAAGATTGCTACTTAACGTTAAGTACATAGTATAAACTTAGATAAAGCAATCATAATGCATAAAGGAATTAAACAAATATACTAAACTAGCAATGCGTTCGTGACCTAACCGGCAAAGACGCTAGTGTATGGTGGTGGATTCTGCTGGTTTGAATCTCGGCAAGACCAAAACTTGTTTCAAATAGACGGATACACATGTGTACTATATATAGAAGAGCGATTCATAATAGAACGTTTCAGAAAATGCGTGATTGAATAGAGCGTTTCAGAAAATGCGCGACTGAATAGAGCGTTTCAGAAAACGCGTGACTGAATAGAACGTTTCAGAAAATGCGTGACTGAATAGAACGTTTTAGAAAATGCGTGACTGAATAGAGCGTTTCAGAAAACGCGTGACTGAATAGAGCGTTTCAGAAAATGCGTGACTGAATAGATCGTTTCAGAAAATGCGTGACTGAATAGAACGTTTCAGATAATGCGTGACTGAATAGAGCGTTTCAGAAAATGCGTGACTGAATAGAGCGTTTCAGAAAATGCGTGACTGAATAGAGCGTTTCAGAAAATGCGCGACTGAATAGAGCGTTTCAGAAAATGCGTGACTGAATAGAACGTTTCAGAAAATGCGTGACTGAATAGAGAGTTTCAGAAAATGCGTGACTGAATAGAGCGTTTCAGAAAACGCGTGACTGAATAGAACGTTTCAGAAAATGCGTGACTGAATAGAGCGTTTCAGAAAATGCGTGACTGAATAGACCGTTTCAGAAAATGCGTGACGGTAAAATCCGATTCACCCGCCAGCAAACATAGCGCCGAGGTGCGCTTATAGAAAAAGCCTATGACGTAGGACAATCTGTTACACTTATATACTCATCTCAAATATATTTAGTGCGCCGAGGTGCGTCTATAGAAGTTTACACTAAAAAAAAACCTAACGTATTTGGTAGACATAGTTGTAAAATGATTTCATCGACTTACCCTTCCATTGTCAATTCACATGGAAATTAAAATAACACAACCAACTTGCCAGCTATCTAATTTTATACTGTGTCTTGTGTTATGTTGGTTATTTGTTATTAATCTGACGTTCAGACTTGCAATGATTTGTTTATTGTTAAGTGTATAATGATTGTATTTCAAACTTAGTTTAGCCTACATTAATTTAATTTTACAATTGCATCAACATAACCCCAAAACATTAAAGTGAATACATTCTTACTTTGTAAAACTTGTCTCCCGAAAACGTCAAAGTTAAAGAGCGTTCACAGATTAGTGCACTGACCTACAAGAACGTAGAGTTCAATTTAAAAACCTCTCTTAGAGAATCCCCTAAGCCACAGATAAGCTATATATAGCAACAAGGTGTATCTACTGATCTAGGGCGAATCTGTGAGGTACATTACAAGCTTAGCTCTCCCCGAGGAGGGCATGTTTAGCATTGTAAGCATGGCATTGTTTGTCCTGTAAGAACTATTATGTATTCATTTATAAGTATTCCCCTAAAATCTAATTATTCAACAAGTTTTGATCCAGTTTATGCGGGAGGGATAAGGATTGTCTTATTTTCACAGATCATAATTAGTGATGAAATTAGTAAACTTAATTAAACTTAATTAAAGTTAGTTGATTTTATTTATGAATCCTTCCGTAGGTGGGAAGATTAGGTTCTGGTGGAAGGCCGTGACAGACTAATTTTTATCGATTTAAGATGGCAACAATTGAAGATTTTGAAACGAAGTATCATTCAAAAGAGCACGTTCCAGACGTAAGTAACTCACGACAACGAGTTACCGGAACCTCAGACGGTCAAACACATCAGTTGTCTGGTTAGCAAGGCAGTTTAGAAAAGAAGCGGACTCCTAATTCTCCTCGGACGGGGATATTTTGACATTAGTGTATGCCAGGAGACGGCGATAACATTGGAGTCAACACTGGTTATTGAAAAGACCAAGACCAACACTCTGCAAGTAATTCAATGCTCAAATCCTACTTATTATAATGATACAATACCTGGGCGACCAAGCATCGCTCAGTACTTTTTTTTAGGAAAATACGAATCACATACTGAATTTGTTTATCTAATTTAGAAATAACAAATAATAATTATAATCATTAGATAATTTATATTACCTTTATAGAAATATGAAGAATGCAGAAACTGGTGGAAAGAGCTTTAGAACGGTTAATAACAGCACAAAAATAATGTTTTAGTTACGTTTGGTGTTGAAATCAGCAGCTAATACTATTACTTTAAATTAGGGATGGGTCGATTCTCGATACCGATTCTTGATACCACCGATACTTTAGCTTTGGTATCGGTATCGAGAATCGATAGCCGAAACTCGATACCGATTACCGATACCAAGAGATACTCAGTAAGTTGTCAGAACTGCCCGTTCTCGTATAGACTCCGTGAATGTATTCTCCGGTATTTGCAATCGCATTCTCTGTATTTTAACTTAATTTCAGCATTTAACAATAAATATCAGTAGGGAAAATGTAAAACATTATTAATTTTATGTAAGTGGACATTTTCCCCAGTAAAATGTTTTAGGCAATTGTTTCCTTTCATAAGTAAACGCTTATTGTTTTATTTTTATTCATGCGTAGGCTGTTATTTGTACACAAGAAGTCTAGAGTAGGCTCAAGGTCAAACACTTATGGATTCGTTTGTTATCGTGTCTATAGAATTAGGGTGTCTATTGTGAAGAAAAATAACATATTTTATAGATCGGTAACAAAAGTATTTAAACTTTAAAGTAATAATTTTATTTGTTTGAAGTCGGGTAAAACTTGTTGGGACTTACGTTACCCGTGATTTATGATTTTTATGGAAGTCCGGACGGAATTCCTGTTTTACTTTTTATTTAGAGATGGGTCGGTTCCATTTTTTTTTTTTTTTTTGGTTCCCGGTTCTAGAGTCAAATCGGTTCTATTTATTATTCAAGGAATTTAACAAGAATTTAAGAGTAAAGTATAAGATTTAATTTGAATACTGAAATGATTAAGTATGTTGTGTTATAATTAAATACAAGCATTAATCAAATTAATATGTTAATTCAGTATAGTGTCGATTATCCGAAAGCGGAAATGTACTGTAAATAAATAAGTACATTACAGTACTGCACGTCGTGCACGTAATTCCGAATTTAAAGGTTTTTACTCGCAAAATCAGCCGAGTTGTAGACTTCAGGGAGTTCGGGCGCTCAACGGAACAGCGGCGGCTGTTGAGTCAGCCGAGCACTTGGATGCCCTTTGTAAGTGAGTAGGCCTGCACAATTTAATTACCCGAACAAATCTACGAAATATTTTAATTTAATACAAAAAATGAATAAAACACTGCACTAAAACTGAATAGGCTACTGTAAGTATTTACACACAGCGTTATTAACTTGATATTACAATACTTTGTTCTAACAAGTTGTTCAGACTTCGGCGGGACTAAACGGACGCCGTCGAATCAAATTTCCGATTGAAGTTCCGATTATTTCTGAACTTATCCGAATTGAACGTTCAGAAACAAAACATATGATATTACGAGTAACGCAATCATAGTCAGTCGTAAAAATATTATTCCGAATAATTAAAAACTTGTTTTATTTTAAATTGCAACGCATTCTGATATTTCGTTACTGAAACTCTCACGTGTTTTTCATTGGACTAGGTTAATTGTATTTTCTTATGCGGACATTAGATTGTTTTCGGGAGTAGGTTTTTGCGCGGACATACGCTGTTGTATAATAAATTGCGTTTGAATGCCGCGTTTTATAAAATTAGAGCTAATAATATTCGGACGTCGTATTCTTTTGCGGACATTCGTCATTTTATTTTTAATAACATTTCACCAATAGTAAGTAGTTCATAAAATTGGTACTAATTATATTCGGGCATCGATTTTTTGCGGGCATTTACTGTGGTACATACTTAAATAATTTTTAACGCCGGCGTTTTTTAAAATTAGCGCTAATAATATTCGGACGGACGTCGTATTCTTTGCGGACATTCGTCATTTTATTTATATTTTTTCGCGGTTTTTTTTTTTAGGTATCGGTATCGGGAATCGAGAATCGATTTTTCAAAGTATCGGTATCGGTATCGAGAATCGAAAAATCTGGTATCGACACATCCCTACTTTAAATGAGCAATTAATTCTAATATCTATCTTTGTATCTGTCGCGGATCTCGAAAACGGCTCTAACGAATTCAAAGAAATTTTGTATTTAGGTGTAGTTTTGATTTTTAAGTACACCCATATAGTTGTATTTCGTGGAAAAACGCATTTTTTTAGAAAATCTAATTTAAAAGTTGAAAAATTTTAACATAGGGTCTTATGGGTTGCCATGTTGGTTACAAAATAACAACGAAGTAGTAAATAAAGCGATCAAAACAGCTGTTTATAAACAGGCCAATTTATTATACTGTTTTAGGACGTTGGAAATAGAGTGGAATGGAACTGAGATTGAATATTATCCAAAATCAGCTGTTCATTGGATCGTTTTTAATTGCTGTTAAAAAACAAGCTAATTTATCAGAGCACGTTGGAATTAGAATAAATTGGGCCTGATTTAACAATTTATTTTGTAAAAAGAAGGTAAACTTGGCAAAGATGGATAAATTCTAATAGTCAATTTTATAATATAGGCCTGTCTCATTTCTGAAACATAGTATAGAGTTTATGTTAATCCCGCAATAATTTTTACTATATTTATGCCGGGTTTCAAAACTTTAGTTGACAGAAAATGGTAGAACTAGGACTAAAATCGTAATGAAAGCCTCTCACGTTTCTAAAACATGTATTTGAGGTTATAATTAATCTTGTAATTACTGTTAATATATTTAAGCCTGGTTTCATAATTTTACAAAACCTATGTACAAACGAGCCTAATATTAACGAGATTCTTTAGCGAATTTCCCAACTGCGAGCGAAGCGAAGCAGCCATCTATTCAAAAGGCCGAGGAGGGGGTTGGAACGCGAAGCGTCAACGGGCAGAGCCCCTAGTTGAAATATTATAGGAAACAGCTGATTACTGTTATTATTATAGTCAATAAACATATGTAATGATGTAAGCCCAATGTTTAAAATTTTCAATTTTCAAATGAGTTGTTTAGAAAAATACGAGTTTTCCTGAGGTAGTGGTTTTCACCAATCGATTTTTTAGACCCAAAAGCCTCTAATCCCAAACTTTCAGCAAAATCCTTTCGCTGGATCACGAGATTGCTCGTACTTACAAACAAACATAAGTTACGTACAAATAAACAAACAGACATTGCTCGTATTAGAGTATAGGACATGCCACAAAATAGATTTGTTAGGTTAGGTTAGCATCAAGTACACGCGTCAAGGGAGACAAAGATTTCAGCTTTCAATCTGAAAAGGCCCAGACTCTTTTCCGCCTTTACAAAATATTTTTTTGGTCGACCCTTTGTTGGAGTTTAACCGGACTCTCTGCTCTACATTTAACGTTAACAGTTTGAGCAGATTTAAATTTGTGGGGTTCAAAATCACGGTTCCCCCAAAAATATCTTTGGATAAATATTACAGATACATAGTAATATTGTACGACTAGTTATTAATGGCAACTATAAACTAGTCGTAGTTGGAAATAGCGACAAACAACAATCCTAAGTTTGGTTTTTTCAATCAAAAGGTATTTATGCTCGGCTCCCTAAATTCAAAATGGCGAAGTTGGCAACCAATTTCAATGTTAAAATAACCTAACCAGACCTTCACTTTTGAGAATATTTTTGTGTTATTTTCTTCAAAAAAACGACAGATGTATTTTTTTCTTAAAGTATAATAGATTGTGGGTGTTGATTGCTAAGGTTTTTTGCAATATCTCTTTTTGTAACTGAGTAAAAAATTTATAAAGTTTACTATTTTTTACTATTTATATCATATGTTTATGAAAACAATAAAACTGTTTTTGAAAATGTATTCAGCAATCAACATCCTTATTATGACAGTACTTCAAAATAAAACCAATTTTTTTAATTTATTCCACGAATTAACGGGGAAAAATTACTTATTCTGTATTGCTCTTATGGGAATCAGATTTAATATGGCGGACAGTGTATCCTCCCCTTAAGTTTAAAAATGTATTGAAATTTATTTACGTAACTAATGGACCCACCAATGCTTCGCTTTTGCTTGATTTAATTTAAAGGGTAGTTATTCCATTTCATTACATTGACTTAAGTAATCGAATTGCAAAATGGTTATTTTTTGCACTTAAGAATATACTACACAAATTTAGATTTAAAGTTTGTAAACCTTTATAGATAATACAATAAACCTTTTGTTTGCTTTTACCTAATCTAATAAAATTGATAGTTGTGAAGAATTGCAAAAAACCTGGTTCTAAATTAGCCGAATTGGTTGCCAATAAACGTGTTTTGGTTCATTGTAGGCCTAACCTAAAATTATGTTCAGTTTTTAATCGAAAATAGTAGTTTTACATATAATATGTAACAACCAATGTTTGAATTAAATTAATATATAGTAAGCATTTTTAGTTGATTTTCGATTTTCTTTGCTTTAAGTTGGTAAATCTAACCGAAAAAGCTGTTGGTTTTGAATAATAATAAACTGATTATAAATGCTGATTAAAGTTGCTATGGTAATGAATGTGTAAACAAACAAACATGACTTGTTGCTAAGCTTTTTATATGAACAGCTGTTTTTGTGCGCTATGGTACTAAGTCCATACAAAAGAGGCTGTTTAGTTTTTTCCAAATTTGAAACTTTTTCGGGAAATTTTTCAAATTTAACTTTGTATAAAAACCTAGTTTGGACTATTACGAACATTTTAAAATAAAAAATAGCCAAATTGGTCCAGCCGTTCTCAAGTGATGCGCTTACAAAGGAACAGCAAATCATTTTTATTATGTAGATTTTATAGTTTATGAGTAATTCTTAAGGCCTACGTTAATAGCACGGCATACTGTCAGAGATAAGATAAAGTGTGCAACAACTGACACACAACAGAATAAGTTTGCGCATGCGCAGCTGAGTCTGTGATCATTTCTGTAAATAACAATTTACAATCATTTAACAACTGTATTTAACAATCAGTTTAAATAAAATCATCGTTTTTGAGGGTGAAATACTGATCATACTGGTTTGGTGTTCTGGTTTTAAAATTAATGGCTGAAGTTAATGGTTTGTTCTGACATTTGCCATCTTTGTGTATAAATAAAATAATACACTACGTTCCGAGAGTCGTGTCTGATCAATTCTTGTTGTCAAATACAAAACTAAAGCTAACGCATTTCAACTAAACTGGAAAGTTAACCCTAGAGTTCAAGGCCTATTGTTGCCACCTAATCTACAAAATATATTTGTGTTTATGTACGGTGTCTTCTCTCATTGCAGTTTGTATTTAGTTTTAAGTTGTTTGATATCTGAGCTCTAATATTCTAATTCTCGGTTCCTTCATTTTATTGTTATTAGCAAATTTCCATAGGAAAGATGAGCTATTGATGTGACACTTTATGGTGAGTTCTAAGGTCGTTAGTAGTCAATGAGCACCGATCTTAGTCTCCAGAACAAGTTTTGGTGTCTCAGTAAAAATTGCATATTTATAAAAGTATTTTTATGTTTGCACTCTACCGGCCGCATTTTACGTCCTATTTGGTTCAAATTTGGTACACACGATGGTTGTATAGGTGGCTCTAAAGAGTTCATTTGCCAAAAAATCCCATAAAAGAAAACACTTTTTTTACCGTAAGATTTGTCGTACTAGAACGAAACTTTTTTGATGCTTTATCTAAAAAAAATAAAGGAGACTATTCGACACATTTTTATCTTTTACACGACCTTATAACCCGTCTGGTACCTCCAGATAATTTACCTTACTTTTATAAAGCACCCTAAAAGTAAGGTAAACCGACCAAATATCGGATACTTTTTGTTAGACCAATATTTGACACATTAAATGTTTTCATAATTCCACCATATTTTACCAAGTTATGCCTTGAAGTAATAACTAAACCATTTTGATGTCGAAATATATTATTTAAAATTTTTTTTATTTAAAATTTTCCTTAAAATTTTACATTTTTTACCTGAGAAAAAATCCGTCCTAATATCGGATGGGGATATAACATGATGTATATGAATTAAAATTTCAATGTTAAAAAAAAGAATTTTATTACCTTATTAATAACAAAAGAAAAAGTATTCAGTACAAAAGAATTAAATGAACTTTTTATGATAAAATAAAACCTGAACACAAAATCTAACAATAAATACGTTTACTAACCTCAAACGCGTTTCAACGACAATGTCGCCATCCTCAGTGATGCACGGGCTACAGTAACCAAAGTATAACTGATCTAACAGTGTGACAACACACCGTATAAATACCTAACCAGAATGGGCGTACCCTACAGGGGGCGTGTCCTAAACCTATGCTAAGGCGTTAACCACAGAATACCGTTAATCAAATATCTTAACAATAACAATATAACTTAAATAAGATTGCTAAGCAGTCCATAATCCGAGGGTGCAGGGTTGAGGTACAAACAAATTCGCACACGTAGGCAGCTGCGCCATAGTGAGTAGACCAATTTCCCAAATAGTTGAAACCCTAAAACATCTTAATTTTTGCAATTCGCTCAAATCTCGTCAGCGGTTCAGCTGCGTGGTCGAATTATTTTAAAATATTATGTTTGAACAATAACTTAAATTAACCGCCCACTAAAAATACGCATACATAAAACGAATTTACATATAAAACAGTATCACCTATTTTAGTTAAACTTTTTTTGCCTGTGAAACCTATTTAACTTGTAAATTAAGACTACACAATGACTATTAATTGACAATGTTTCCTCCTTCCATGGCCGTCTTTAATTAGCATAACCCGAGTACTCTCTTCATATACGCGCATAATGAGAAAGCCTTGAAAGTGTAAGGAGTGGGTAAGAGTGTATAAAACACTTCAGAAACAAGGAAATTTAGTTGAAACTGATTTTTAAATGTTAAGTTGTAAAGGTGTATTTCAAATATACAGCACCTGATTTTGCAGTCATATAGGATGCTTCGTTCTGGAGTTGTGTTTACTAGATTACATTAAAACAATACAATGGCCTGATTATAAATATTTTATTAATAAGTAGACTACTACTTGAAGTGTGAATTTTACACAGTCTCAAATACACAAGTTGATCAGCTTAAAAGTTTTCTCGAATTCTTTGAATGTAGGCCTATTACAATTACTTAATAACTATGTAAAACGATTTATATACTTTCAGACGTTTATTGAAGTGTAAACTTCAATTTGTATTCATGTATGTATAGCAGAGTATATAGTTTTCTTGTTGCTTGGGGTGAATCGGTTTTACCGTCACGCGTTTCACCATGCATTTTGTGAAACGCTCCTAAAGTGAAACGCTCCTAATGTGAAACGTTCTATTCCATCTGTTTGAAAAAAGGTTTTGCTCTTGCCGAGGTTCTAACCAGCAGAGTCCACCACCATATACTAGCGCCTTAGCCGGTTAGGCCTCGATCACGTTGCAAATTTAGTATATTTGAGTTGGGTATATAAGTGTAACAGATTGTCCTGCATCATAGGCTTAATCTGTTAATGTAAATACAATAATTTATAGTTTAATTAAATAATACCTCTGAAATGCACATTGTGCTTCCTCATTTCGTAAGTTGTGTTAGTTAAAAAGTATACACTTCTCCCGTGTGTTCTTAACTACACAATTAATTTTTTTTACAATATTTTGTGTTAACTTAAAAGAGGCGAGAACTACAGAAATTTCGAAAATAAAGAGCCAATTTCAGAGGAAATTATATTTTATGTTATGATTTAGAAAAAAAGGCATAATAAACGTTTAATGTTGAATTTATTAGTACTAAAATGTTCAATAATTCTATCACGCAGCTGAACCGTTGGACGAGATTTGAGCAAATTCCCCAAAATAAGTGTATGTTTTATTGTTTCAAACGACTATTTGAGGAATAGCTGAACCCTAGAACCGGCAGCTTTAACGAAAATTGATTTTTTGGCGTGTGCAGGCATTTATTCAAAGATTCGCCAAAAAAAGTAAATAAACCCCAATCCAAAATTGTTCCGTATCTTTTTTTTGTATAAAAAGGTTTACAAAATGTATATATACCAGTAAAAAAATGATAGATGTAAAATTTACAAAGTTACTAGCTCAAGAAACAAAAAATGTTCAGTTACGAAAAATAAAAGTTCAAATTTAGGTCTACATAAAAAGTAGTCAATTTTTTGTAATTTTTTTCTTAAATGTAAAAAAGTTTTTAAATTTAATTCTAAATAGAACTGTATAAAAAAATTTAACATTTTCAAATTTCTTATTTTGAAAAGACGAGTTTTTATGTTCCTACTACAAGACTACTATCAAAAGTATGCCAAGTTTGAAACGTAATTTACTAATTTATGCTTTGCCCAAAAATGAAATATTATTATAACAAAGTGTAGAGAATAAATCAAGGAATTGAACTGTATACTCGTAAATTATCTTTTCATAAAATTGTTTGAATTATAATTATTTGAATAACAAAAGTGAGAACAAATATAGAAACCTCCAGTCCATACAAGCTATATGAGAAGGCCGCGAAAACTCTTATGTCTACCCATGTTAAAAAGTACGTTAGGGTTCAAATTCAAACGCAGGATGAGAATGTAATACTTTCCCACGGCCCTACACAACAAACTGTGGAAACAAAACATATTTGGTTTACAGGGAAAGTTAGCTTGAAGCATTATCTTTACAAAGATACCAAAATATCTCTAAAAATAGATTGTGGTCACACAGATATCACGTGTAATAAGCAACGTTGTTTATTGGTTGGAAAACTGACCAATTACAAGGGTATACAAACCGCTCCATAACGTCCCATCTATTGGTCCGATTTTTGATTGGATGGAAGTTTTGGATAGGGGAGATTATGATGAATCCATCGATATATAGGTTTAACTGAGAAAAAGTACTGGCTGGGCTGTAGAGATTGACGAAAGTTGAGTTATTTCGTTATGTTTTGTATAAATATTCGGGCGCCGATTGAATTGTAGAAAACTAATAAACTGCAACGATGATTACGTATGTAAATATTCGTTTTAGAAAGAAATTGTAAATACAAAAATTAAAGTTTGAAACATTATCTATCTAATGGTGTTTGTCTTTTTGAGATTGGAAGATATTTAGTGGGTCAAATATTCAATACAATCACTCGTTACAAATGCGTTGGAGTGAAAGTACATTATGTACCGTCTGCCGGTTCTATGGTGAATAGCTGCCTGCGTGTACGATATATATTAGTCGAAGTTGTTTGAATCTCAGTATCCAGCCCCGGATCAAGCGCTGAATCGTACCCCTCGCAGCGAAAAAAACTTGCTTTGCGATCAGAAGCTACCTTTACGGTAAAATCGCGTAGTGGATTTTAACCTGTACTTTTACGGTATTTTACGTTTCGACCTAGACCTAATCAGGCCAAACTAGTTAGTCCTGAAAACTAACCCAATCGTTTTTGGACGGAGCAATTTTGCCTTGGAAATACCAATTGAAAACAAGCCTTGTCAAGTTAAGTTAGCTACCGTCTATTTCCTTTCAATGCAAGTTAGCGCCCAGAAGACTAAGTAACAACATGTTACAGACCTAATAGAAATGCATAGTCTGACTTGAATGGAAGTGCGTTTTACTAAGAATAATTACTTAACCCTTCTAAACTATGAATACTATTATCTTGATCATAAACAGGAGGAACTCGTTTATCCTGATGCTCTTGTGATGAACTAGCTTTGGTCCAGACGAAACCTAGGTCAATCTGGGTGGTCCTGACACTTTCGGGGCAATCTAGTTCCCTAAATTTGGGTTTGACCGGTAACATATACATTGTCTAAGATTTTATTATAATTTTGTAGTTTGTAAAACCATCTTTCAAAGTAGGACATTAAAGTGCCCACAACGTAATTTATTACGGAACAGCTTTTCTCAAAATCGGATATGTCCTGACTGAAGCACACGTGACGTACATGCATACCGTGTCCCTCTTTTATTAAATTAATAATACTCTGTCCAAGTCCTCGCATATTTATTCTATTTTTGTTTACAGTTCAGTGCTTATTTATTCACTACTGTCATTATTGGAGAACTCGTTAATTATGATTTATTTTATACTGATGGTTCTGAGAGATCAGATGAAGTGCGATTTTGTAGAGTTCAAAATTAATAATATTGTTCACCCCAATTGCAAGCTTGGAAGTGTCGAGTATTAATTAAGGTGTTTAACAAGTTTCAAAATGGCGTCTAGCCTTTCATTAGTATAACAATGCACAGACACCGCTTAAGCCACAGATAAGTACACTTTCAGTAACAAGGTCCATCTAGATCTGGGGCGAATCTGTGTCGTGCACATTGCAATTAATTGTAGAGCTTAGTACTGGAGTTTGTTTGTGTTGTACAATGAGATTGGTTTAAAGAACTTAGTGTATCGCTAGTTTAAGCATTGGGTGATTATTGATAAA
>JAGFPH010000798.1:131586-151502 GCA_018207615.1 Philaenus spumarius
TTAAGACCAAGGACCCAAGCGTTCACAACTGGAGTTAAAAGCGGAGGCCTAGCGCTACAATCGAAAGTAAGAGATGATTGTGGCTACATCATAGAGAACATGTACTTTACAGGCAAATTAAAAGAGTCCAAAGTTTTATGAAAAACTGATGAAACCCTTTGAGCATCTAAATCCTACCTGAAAAGGAAATACGAAACCCTTATAGGACCACTTACGTATATTTTTATGCAATGATTTAACTTAAAACCAGCCTATTAATTTGTGATAAAATGTACATCAAGTACATTGTGGAAGGTGCTAATTAATTTAACGTTTTTATGTCCATACGACGACCTTAAAGTGAGAACATACTTGAAGATGAGATTTCGGTCTCGAAACGCGTCGTAAATATAACAAGCAAACGAAGTCACTCGACTGATTAAATTACAAGTAAAATACTATTAGTATTTCGTACCTCAGTTCAATTTAGTGCTGGAAAAAACTTGTTTAAATTTTCTAACGATATAGTAATTTTGTTAAAACATTCGGATGAAGAATAACCTTAGAATGCATATTAGATTGCCTACGCCCTATCAAATTGCCTATGAATTATAACCACATATTTTGATACGTTTTAATTTATTATAATTTAAAAGCAGTCGAACTTTTACACACCCTATACACTATACAGGGAGTCCATTTTAACTGGGTCACCATTGGGATCTCTAAAAGCACAAGATTTACAGCAAACTTTAAATGGGGGACTTCACCTACTTTTTAGTGGCCATTAATCAATTTGAAATTTCGAAAATATGGCTCCATTTTCCAATAATGGCGGCCAACTTTCGAATTTCTTATAAAAAATTTTCATGCAGTTTTAAGCCTTTTTTATTCTTGGTGTTTTTTTGATAAACTTAACCGTTTAGCCGCTTGGAGTGCTGAAAGTTTCAGAAACTCTTATTTCAACAATGTATTAAAGATTCTTATTTTCCATTTGCAAACAATAAAGTGCAATATTTTTTACAATTAAATGTTAAAAAGCTGTTGCAATTTCACAAATTCTTTATTTTTAAGAAAAAACGTACTTAAATTCTGTTAAAAGTTCCTAAATAGCTTACATGACAACAGAACTGTTCATGTATTTTTACAGATTTCTTCTCCTAAATCGTCAAGTGTACATAGTAATGTAAGAAACTTCTTTGTATCATAGCAACAAAATGTTTTGGGACATAAAAAGGCAGTCAAGATGACTTAATTAATACAATTGTGACTTAAAGCATGTAAGTATTGGTAAGTTAACACCAATACTTGAAACACCAATACCCAATATCTTTAACACCAGCAACAACAAAATAATTATAATAATATAATATAAAATAAAATTGAAATAAATTCTTAATAAATTAATCTATAGAAACAGGCCAGACTAGCTTTGTGAGTAATATTATTTCAACAGGAAGTTACAACGGATGTACCAGCTTAAATTACTTAAGACACAAATACACTGCTTTGCATATTTCGGTGTGAATCAACGAGTGCGGACACGCGATAAATACTGCCAAATATGTAAAATTGGAAAGCGAATCAGAACAATATAAAATTCAAACAGTTCAATCAAAAACAAATTAAGATGCGTGAAACTGTGTGGTGGGGAAATTTTAGAGAGTACACGAGGTCTGTCATCAACTAAAATTCAATCAATCAACACCTAGACCAAACCTTTCAAGATGCATCAGTTTTATTTTACATCAATTAATTATTTAATAATGTAACTTCATCATCAGTAACCAAAGATAAATTAATCATCCAAGTAAAATATAATCACTAAATAAAGTTTTCAATCAAGCTATATACATTAAATGGATCCAGGAACCATCGAAACTAAGGAATAAAGTGCAGTAGTGAAGTGTAACATAAAATTAATAAAAGTCAATAATAAGTGGAGTATATAAAATCAAATAAAAGTGCAAAGTGTGTGAGAGTAGGAAACAAAAAATTATGTAAGTAGCATTAATATTTAATTTGATTGTTAAGACAGATCTCGAGAGTAAAAATTAAATAACAAACGAATCATATCCATAGTATTATATCAGAAGTAACATTAAAATAAATCAAAAATAAATAAATAATCATTCATTAATAAATAATTGTATTGGGACTGGTTTATTAGGATTAACTGAAGAGAGGGTTCTAAAACACCTCATAAGTAATTGAAATCAGTCACCAAAGCAACTTTAATATCATTCATAATATAAAAATTTATAAATAATATATAATAAGTTTTGTAATATCAAGTTAGTACTACAGTGATTAATTAAAATAATAATTAATTGAAAGAAGAGGTGTCAGAGTTTAAATTAACAATTGTATTATGTACTAGTAATTAAAAGTAATTTCAGATTAAATAATTAAAATAAGATACAAATTTAGATGTATTTCAAAGTTGTACAAAATAATTATTGTAGGAAATGTTTTTAGAAATTTTCAGAATATATTTAACAATTTAGTAAAAACATCTCTATGCTTATTTCTACCCAGTTCTTTTGAGTACGTCGCATGCCAAGCTAAAATTTGATCCGTAAGAAGGATCTGGTGGAGCCCCCAAAATATTATCATTCAAAACACCTTGAAAACAAAATAATTTACAAAACCGTACATAAACTTACAGTAACCTTACAAGCAGGTTTTTAAAGTGTCCTCCATCTTCATAAATAGGGCCTACATGCGTGCGCACATAAATAAATACATCTTCTTACACAATACACGCAGTGGTCGCGTTAGCGATTTTTTAACAGTAATTCAAGTACGTTTTTCGTATAAAATAAAGTATTTGTAAAATTGCAACAGCTTTTTAACATTCCATTATAAAAAATATTGCCCTTTGAGTTGAATTTTATTGTTTGCAAATTGAAAATAAGCCTGTTTAGTAATTGTTCAAATAAGAGTTTCTGAAACTTACTCCTAAGAAACGCTCCTAACTCAGGCTCATCAGTTAAGTTTATAAAAAAAAACCACCAAGAATGAAAAATGCTTAGAATTGCATGAAAAATCCAAATTCATCATAAAAAGTAGGGGTTTTCATAAGAAATTCGAAAGTTGTCCGCCATATTGGACAATGGGGCCATATTTTTGAAATTTCAAATTCAAATGTTTAATGGTCACTAAAAAGTAGGTGAAGTCCCCCATTTAAAGTTTGCTGTAAATCTGTACTTTTAGAGATCCCAATGGTGGCCCAGTTAAAACGGACACCCGGTATGTTGTAACTATACAGGAGAAAAGGGTTTGTTGCCTGCTTCCAAAGTACCGAGTTATTTATTCAAGAATGCAATGGTAGTCGGTACCTCTGAAAGAAGTGGGAAAGTTTGTTCCTCGAGAAACCAGGTGGATGTCAAACTTTCTTTCAAATAAATCAATAGTGCCTACAGTGGTGTGTCTGGTGACGTCATCTTGCTGGAACCATTGAGACACCAAAAGTCAGATTACTGGTAAGAAAAAGCATTTTCAGATCTCTTGCTAAAGGTCGAATGATGATATCTCTGTAACGTACCTGGTTTACAGTATCAGCACTTCCGTTACCAGTAAGGTGACCAGACGTCCCATTTTGAGAGGTTCTGTCCCGTTGTACCGGTGAGTCCCCTTGCGACGCTCTTTTGTTCCGTTTTGGTCCAAATTCGGTTGCTATTGAATAGTTTTAATACATTTAGCAATTTGGTATTACGTTTTTTAATGCGTGTATTACAATATATTACGTGAAACTTGTGACTATCACGCAGATTCTAACTTCAGAAGTAGAAGCTTACTAATCTCGTGAGTATTTTGGTTGGATTCCGTCTCCCTTTATACTTTATACATTGATGCTTCATGGATTGTTTTAAAGGAAAGACCAAATTGGGAAAACGTGATAGATAGTGGTTGAGTATATTTTCTCCAAATTCAGTTATTATCCATTAATAATAATGAGCTATTTGATGAAGTATCGCGCTTAAAACAATATGTCACGCCAAGACAAACTGAAAGAATGGAGTGAAGGAAATTCTCTTGATCTCAAATGGGTAGAATTCTTTTCTCGCTTTTTAAATCAGAATGTACCTATTAAGAACATTAAACTCCTTGTTGAAATCGTTCTCTCTTTACCCGGAAAAAAAATGCTGCTGTAGACAGAGTGTTTATCCTAATAAACAATATCTGGACTGAAAATAAAATACAGTTAAATAAAACTACTTTAAAAGCAATGCTTTTGATAAAGTGTGATATTAACTTAAATAAAAGTTCATTATCCTTATTTTTGTAAAATAAAAAAAAACATATAGAGTAGTGTGATATAGACGATAATAGTGATGTTAATTTATATTATCCCCATTTTCCACCCCACCCCCCATCCCCCGATTCCGCGTCCAGAAATTTGGTCACCTTAGTTATCATCTACAACGAGATACGCCCCAAAATTCCTCTCCCTGATGTAGCGCATCATACTGTTGCTACGACATCCTAACGATGTCGAAATTCAAGAAAAATGTAATTTGTTTGTTTATGAAAAAACTTTTATTTGAAAACCATTCATTTTGTAGGAACCCGTGGTTTTTATATTTCATTGCTAATGTTGATACTCAATGCCATACCATGTTTTTGTCCTTTAAATTTGTTAGCCTATCCCCTAGCAAATGCCTATGAATTATTTCCACATATTTTCATAGTATTCTCTCTATTATTACTTAAAAGTGACAAGTTGTTTTTGTGTGATTATTGTTGTTATCGTTGTTATTTTATCGTGTAGTGTTTGTAGTGTGTGTAAATTAAAAGATGAATTTTATACCTTTGTGTGATCACATGAGAATTATACGAATGCTCTTTGTTATCCAGACGATGATAACCACCCAGGATTTTCGCCTTAAAAAAAATATATATAAGTGCCGGAACATTTACACACCCTGTACAAAGCCAGGTACAAAGCACTGACATTAACCCATTATTAAACTACAATGCACTAACAGTGCGATGTCCGCATGAAGTATTTAACCGATTAAATTCAACTAAACAATTACCTAATTAATTGTAAAGCCGGGGACTGTTTGATGGCATAACGTTGCGAAGATGGCTTCTATAAAATACATACATCAATATAGAGATGGTTAGTTTGCCAAGTGAAGAATTCACATATAGTTCAATAAAGAGTCGATACATACTGCTCTTACAGCACTTCTCCGTACTAATACTCAACGTTCCTAGAAGCGTAAGTTTTACCAAATATGGAATTTTGTTTCCAGTTATCCAACTTTACAAACAAAAGACATTTGGGGAATTAAAAAAGCAAGTATATTAAAGATGTCATAAGCAATGTATCCCTTGTGGAAAGTACAATCAACTGGTAGCAAGAGCTGAACTTCTTTACTCAAAATTGGTCATATTTTAAACAGTTTTGAAACAGCGACCAAAAGACAGAATTTAGCTTTGTATTGCATTATTTTTTAACCCCCGTCACTAGCAAATAGGTGTTATAAGTTTAAAGTTTGTATCTGTGTCATCGTATCTCGAAACGGATGAATCGATTTTGATTTAGTTTTTTCTTTGAAAGGTGACTTGATCGCGTGTACTCTTAGCTATGATTTAGGAAAATCTGTTCAACCATTTGGTATTTAATTTTGTTTTAATTTATCTGTTATATTAAATGGAACCCACAATGTATAATAACTAAACTAGGGGTTCTGCTCCTGGATGCTTCGCGTCCTAACCCCGCCTCGGCCTGCGGCCTCAGATGGCTGCTTCGCTTTGCTCGCAGTTGGAAAATTCGCTAAAGGATCTCGTTAATATTTGGCTCGTTTGTACATGGGTGACCGAGCATAAATCAGCTGTTTTATTTGGCAGCTGACTCAAACTCATTAAACATTATCTCCATAAGATTAACGTGGGAAATTTGAAGGATTGTGTGCCGGAGCTCCTTCTCGGGTGAATAGCGGCTAAACGGATTATTGGATCTAAAATCTGACGTGAAATTTAATTTTCTACAACTTTTGTATTTAACATTTTATGGTATCTCTTACCGTTTTCGTACAAAACGCGCTAAAAGTGGACACATTTAAAACAAAATAATTTTCCCTCCCGAAAAGTGCCTTCAAAATTAGCAATTGGCAATTTTTCTGAAAGTTTCTCGTCGAGAGCTTTAATGTAAGTATGAGATCAAGGGGGGTACGATTACAGGAAGTGCCTCATTGACCGAGTGAAGCGAGGTCTCCGTTTTAACTCGACCGTTCGGCATTTCGTCTGTGTGTCTGCGTGTCTGTCTGTCTCACGATTACGGCCAAACGTATTGACCTATTTTGATGATTGTTTGCATGAATGTTCCTTATTCCTAGGCAGAGCCATGTATATAAACGGTTTTTTCCATTTTTTATTTTTTATTTCTTCAAATAAAATAACATTGGCGGAAGGACCGTTCCTCTCAGTGTAAGCTTTTTTCCAAAGCCAGTTTGTGGCTTCACCGCAAGTCTAATTTAAAAACTAATAACATTTTGCTGTAGCAAATTAGATATCAACAAAATTGTATTCTTGATTTTTTCCCGGATCTCTAACGGTAAGCTCACAAAATGGCCGTAAACTTCAAATTTGTTAAAATCGTCCAAGTTGTTGTATTTAAACCATGTTGTTATACGTTTATTCTAAACCAATTAAAAAGTGTTCCATAGCTTTTTTGTAGATAAAGGTTTAAAGAATTCATATATGCAAGTAAAAAAAATGTTTGAAGTAAAATTAACAAAGTTATTAGCTCAAGAAACAAGCATGTTCAGTAACGAAAGGAAAAGTTCAAATTTAGGCCTACATAAAAAGTAGTAAACATTTTTTTGTATTTTTTTCATAAATGTAAAAAAGTTTCATAATTTAGTTATAAATAGAACTGTGTAAAAATATTTATCAATTTCAAATTTCTTATTTTGAAAACACCAGTTTTTATGTTCCAACTACAAGACTGCTAACAAAACTAGGCCTGTTTTGAATAGTAATTTAGGAATATATCATTTGCCCAAAAATGACATATTATTATAAGAAAGTGTAGGGAATAAGTCAAAGAATTGAACTGTATACTTGTAAATTATTATTCCATAAAAGTATTTGACTTAGCTTTACTTGAATTAAAAAATGAGATGAAACAAATGAAACCTCGTGGCGATAAAGGACATACAAAAAATGACCGTTGGACAGCGTGGGAAGTATTGGTACGTGGGTTGAGATCACTATCACGACGCTTTACCATCGTTTGTTTCATTATTTCTAATATTGGAATATGATATGGTACTGTAAATAAATTTTTAAGTTTTAGTTATTTAAGTATGAAAGTATTTAATTCTATGTTTTCCCTCAATACCGCGATGTATTTAGCTACCTTACTCATTATTAACCTGCATAAAACACAAGGCCCCCTAAAAGAAAATATTTAGCAGTTAAAGCTCAAGAAAAAAAAACGAGAACTAGAAACCCCTGA
Organism: Philaenus spumarius; assembly: GCA_018207615.1. Taxonomy (NCBI): domain Eukaryota; kingdom Metazoa; phylum Arthropoda; class Insecta; order Hemiptera; family Aphrophoridae; genus Philaenus; species Philaenus spumarius. Next base: position 139,040 of record JAGFPH010000798.1, read on the forward strand.
ATCGCAGGAATTGTAAAATAACGTTTCACTGGCTAAATCTTCTGCTTACTTCCTTACTGGCACACTGTTTTTAACCTAAGCTCAAAACCACATTTGTTATTTCAACTAGCGAGGTCTACTGTTCACAGAACTACTAGTTATAGTCATGTCATGCTCATTGCGAAATAAACTGTAAACATACTGTAGTCAAGTCATGCTCATCCCTAACACAACTGTGAACATACTATAGTCACTTTACTTTACTGAAAACTAAAAATAAAACATATTATAGACAATTAATTATTCGCGCCAAAAAAATACACTCCCAATAAACACGCGAAATGTACCGCCAAATAACATTGATAGACACGTCACCGCTACCGCCAAGTAAACAGTGCTCATCTATATATACACTATTCTATAATCAAGGAAATGATACTATACGCGCAACTGCCACATTCCTCCAGGAAGTAGATCCCAAGAAGTCCTACTGAAATGCTGTATTCACTGACTTTATAAAGGCTCCAGTGAAATATTCAGTACGTAGACAACATAATGGACGGAAGCCAAGTTACAGCTGGGCAAAACATCTTACACACTGAATGCGGCTATTCATGAACTTTAGTACTTTAGCCTTATCGGCTTTCAGAAGTGCAATGAAAAGGGAAACTTGAGTTTAAACTGCGGTTGTCGTTTAGTTCAGTGGAAATTATTAAATTTGTTTTCTCCAAAAGTTATTAAATTTATACTATTACTAGAGGAAACCCCTGCGTGCTCCGCACGCCAACCTCGTTGGAACCTTCTGTACACATAATCATGTTATGTTTTCTTTATAATAAATGTGTAGGATTAATAATAACCCCAAAGCTAAGATGGTAAATAATGTTAAATGTTTAAACCAAATTATTTAGTATATTTTATAACAGCATTTATAATATATCTAAAGGTTAAAAGAACCAGCAAGGCTTAGGTCTATACTATAATAAAAACCTAACATAACAGTTAGAAATACAAATAATTGCTTCAAAGTTTGAAATCAGCTGTTAATGGAAATATTTTAGCAAACAGCTGTTTTATCAGTTATTTTATTCAATTGGTTTCTATGGAAATAAATGTAAATACAGTGTTGGTTCGCCAGTCTAGGCCTTACCTAAGAATTGCTTCCGACTAAATTTACAAATACAGTTGAGCGTCGAAAATCCGAACTAATTGGGACCGACGGGGGTTCGGATTATCAATTTGTTCGGATTTTTGAAAATAACCAAGAAAATGCCACTTAGGCTAAAATATATGCCCTTTAATCGATTACAGTGGTTAAACATTACAAGCAGTAATGTTATTACAATACAATATCTAAGACTACACAAGAATATAATTGTATATATATTGCAAGAACTTGCACGTACACAGTAGGGCCAACATGATTACACTTGTAACTCTCAATTACAGTACAGTACATAATTAAAAGTTCACTTGTACATTGTAGTTAACACACACAAAAAGTAAATACTGTACAGTACACTACTGTATGTACGACACACTGTTATAATGATTACACAAAGAGAAATGAATGAACTTTCTGTGTGTTTACTGCTAGCGCTAAAGCAGCTTATTAGCGTGACAATGAAATTACATTTACTGACAACCGGTCTGTTGCGAGGGCGTTTGAGAGCAGGTATAAGAAGTGTTTAAAAAGAGATAATTATGTCAAACTGCGATGAAGATTTTTGGGAAATTTTTAACGACGCAATAATTGGAATTTGCGAAAACAATATTTTTGCATGGGCTGCCTTGGAACGCGTTCGGATTTTTGACGTTTCGGATTATTGACGTTCGGATTATCGACGCTCTACTGTATTGAAATAAACAATGTTTTTATCATCATGAATTTTACTCAGGGATAGTGTATCTTTTTATTAGTAAAACTGTTTTTTAAATCGGTTCAGTAGTTCCAGAGATTACCCCCTACATACAAACAAACAAATTTTACCTCTTTATAATATTAGTATAGATAGTGGCTGCATGTTGTATTTTTTTTTAGTGATTAACGTATTTAGTCTAAATACACTTATATATTAATAAAAATACCTTACAATAGTTCATTATCCATATCAGCTATTTTAAATAATTATTTTTTAGGTATAAACATGTGCAAGTCTAAACAAAATAAAAATTACTACTAATAAATGTTTTTTTTTTTTAAATAATGCGAGTAAACATTATAACATAGATAATATAGATATATATTATGACTTACCGTCTACAATATTTAACTTGCTGTCGTTTACGACGGCCGTTTCAGCTATTCAGCCATTTTCAAAAATGTTTAGCAGTAAATAAATATATATTTATTATATCAATATTCGGAAGGCGACAAACAAACGTTTTGATAATAATATAGGTCTACTATTTAAATCACTTTGCATTAAAAGTAACGAATATTGTGTTTCATTAAGAAGTTATTTAAGAAGGATTTAGTACATATATCAATAAAACTGGTATTTGTTAAGCAAAATATATTAACTCTTCCCAATAAAATATACAGTTCTTCGGTCCTACTTCGTCTGTACAGCCACCATGACTAACAAAAACTATATTTTTTAGAACGACAAAACTTTTAACGTTAAATTGTGACTAAATACACAGAGTGGGCTTTGATAAGTGTTAAAACATTTTTGGTGATAAACTAGGCCTACTTGGTACCAGCGACAACATAGTGCATGTACATTTTGTTTTACTACCATGCACTTGGAATAATTGACCGAGCGAAGCGAGGTCTCCGTTTTAGCTAGACCGTTCGGCATTTTTTCATCTGTGTGTCTGTCTATCTTTCTGTCTGTCTGTCTCACGATTACGGCCAAACGCCTTGACCGATTGTGATGATTTTTTGCATGAATGTTCCTTATTCCTAGGCCGAGCGGTGTATAAATAAGGTTTTTTCCATTTTTAATTTTTAAAACCTTAAATAAAATAATAATGGCGGCCGCAACGTTTCTTTTCGTGTAAGCTTTTTTCCAAAGCAAGTTTGTGGCTTAACCGTAAGTCAAATTTAAAAACTAATTACATTTTGCGAGTAGCAAATTAGATTTTCAACAAAACTGTATTCTTGATTTTTTTCCGTATCTCTAACGATAAGCCCACTAAATGGCCGTAAACTTCAAATTTGTTAAAAATCGTCCAAGTTTTTGTACTTCAACCATGTTTGTATACGTTTATTCTAAACCAATTCAAAAGTGGCCCATCGCTTTTTTGTAGATAAAGGTTCAATGAATTCATATATGCCAGTATGAAAACTATTGAAGTAAAATTAACAAAGTTATGAGCTCAAGAAACAAGCATGTTCAATAACGAAAGGAAAAAGTTCAAGTTTAGGCCTACATAAAAGTAGTAAAAGTTTTTTGTAATTTTTTTCATAAATGTAAAAAATTTTCGTAATTCAGTTCTAAATAGAACTGTATACAAATATTTATCAATTTCAAATTTATTAGTTTGAAAAAATCAGTTTTTGTGTTCGTACTACAAGACTGCTAACAAAACTGGGCCTATTTTGAAAAGTAATTTAGGAATACTATATCCTTTGCCCAAAAATGACATATTATTATAAGAAAGTGTAGAGAATAAATCAAAGAATTGAACTGTATATACTTGTAAATTATTATTTCATAAAAGAATTTGACTTAGTTTAACTTGAATTACAAAATGAGATGAAACAAATGAAACCTCGCGGCGGTAAAGGACATACAAAATATTACCGTTGGACAATGGGTACATGGGTAATATTACCGTGGGAACTGTTGGTACATGGGTTGAGATCACTATCACGACGCTGTAACATAGTTTGCTTTCATTATTTCTAATATTGGAATATGAAATGGAACTGTAAATACATTGTTAAGTTTTAGTTATTTAAGTATATAAATATTTAATTCTATGTTTTCCCTCAATGTCGCGATATTTTTAGCTACCGCATTATTAACCTAAATAAAACACCTAACTAACCTAATACCCCCTAAAAGTAAATCTTTAGCAGTTAAAGCTCGAGGGAAAAAACGAGAACTATAAACCCCGGAATCACGGGAATTGTAAAATAATGTTTCACTGGCTAAACCTTTGCTTACTTCCTTACTGGCACACTATTTTTAACCTAAGCTCAAAACCACATTTGTTATTTCAACGAGCGAGGTCTACTGTTCACAGAACTACTAGTAAATATTTTTGAAACATTAAAAAAAATTGGTTCTTGTACAGGGGAAACAGAAATTGCATGACTATTCATACATGTTTCGTTAAGTTTAACGCCATTTTAAATACTACGTACAATTTAAAACAATATTGACGTAGAATAATCGAGGTAGGTTATTTTACAAATTCACTGAAACATAAACTAAATTCACATTTTTTTTATATTAACGTTCTCCGTATGGAACGATACAACAATAAAACCTTAAATGATCTGGTTTTCATTCAATAAGGTAGGGTACGTCCCCGAACCAAAACTGGAATTAATTAAAAATGTATGTGTACACTTATTCAGGGTGTTAGTAACATACTAAGTAAAATACTAATCTATAAAAGGCTAGAATAACAGTATTAAACTACCCATATATTTGTTATTGAAACTATTTTAATTAAAGGAAAAAGCAATTATGTACACATGTGCAATACAGACTCACCTAATCTACTTAAAATCTAATATATACGCTATATATATTACAAACAGTATATAAGCACACACATTTACTAAAACAATATTGCAATATCCATGCGAAGCGGTTATAAAACCTGCGTCGGACCACTGGAGCGGCGTACAAGCGCTATCTTTGACGACGTCCCAAGAGCAAGCGATAAATTTAAACAAATAATTATCCACATCATATTAAAGCTAAAGATACATACTACAAGTTTTATTTGTACCATTTTTGTGTATTTTAAATAATTTAAAAAATATAGTTAATAAAGTAAATTTATATGCTTTGAGAAACCATTTTTTTGTTGTTTAATATCTCTCTTAATATTAACTTTAACGAAAAATGTATAAGTACAAAATATGAATAGTATGTATTAAGGAACAAATATACAAAAAAATTAATTCGCTACGATGAGTATTAACGAACTTGTAAGCAATCTAGTGAAACTCTGCATTTTTACGGGGGTGTTGGGGGTGGAGGGGGAAGCACAAGGGGGAGAGGCAGGGACTTTTGAGAAAATACATGTCTCATAAGGGTCTATCACATATAAAAAATTCAGCTTTCCCCTAATTAGTTGCTACAAATGGCAATTTTTGGCCTTTATTGACTGGGCTATATAGTGGACGAGGCCTAGGTCGGAATTTGTTGGGTTCGGATAGCTTCGATTGTACTCGGCAACGTTCGTACCTAACAAACTGTCATATCGGCAGCTGATCTACAACCATAACAAAGTCTTTCTGCACGTGTCGCAATTAAAAGGTGAATCTATTTTGTAGATGCATTACTAATAAAAAATTATTTGTCTCTCTTCCTTACAATTTTACCTACTTGCATACAATATTTATACAAAAAAAGTATTTCACCTTTTATAAAAAAACTATGGCAAATATAAATAAGTATTATTTGTTTCATACAAAATGTAGAAAATGTAGATAATTGTGTTGAAAATTTTTTCATAGACTACTAGTTATAAACTACTAGTTGAATCAATACAACAGTGCAACCAATCTGTTGTTCATTTTAAAAACGTAATGTCTCAAGTTCATGTATGTTAATTAAAAACTAACGATTTGGATCATATTTGGCTTATTTGTAGCCCTTAATGTACCCAACCATATGCAAATTCTCATTCAGCTAATAATAATAATAATATTTATTAGTTACTCTCCTACTTTAATGTATTTCTCTCCTACTTATATACAATTATGAAGTCACAGTGAATCTGTTCAATGATTTTAATATGTTTGTGAGAAAGTATGTGCCAGTTTATGGTACCGTTTATTTTGTTAGTGACAATTTTTCTTTGAAAAATAGCGTTTTATTATATTAAAATTTCCAGTGATAGACTGTAGTACGATAAATTAACAATAAAAAACTGCTGAAGAAACTCTTCCAATCTTTTGTTCAAATTTTACTTCGCCTGTCGATTTTTTTTAAACTGCCAATCACATTTTTCAACCTCCGGTACAGCTTCCTCGTTCCACTAAGCTGTATTCTCGGTCCAAATTGCATGTCACAAAAAATTTACAATTATTATTGTCCCTATCATTGAAAAAAAGAAACAGCTTCATTTATACTAAATTTTAATGCAATCCACTTTCAAAGATTTAGTTCGGGACATAATTCCAGACTACATTGTTTAGAGACTCGTTAACATTTAGTTCGCTTCCTGAAATACACTTTTCTAGTAACAGAGTGTTTGATATGTAGGTTTTATAATCGTCATTACGTGTCCAGGCAGATGAAAATGTTCTTTGTGGTCATAAACCACACTATATAAACCGTACTATATGACATGTAGTGGTTTAAATTGAATCTGTATAGCAGTCCACCGCTGTCCTCACTCAGAAATTAAACTTTACGAAGTTTGAACCTACCACAAATTATATACCACTTAAAAGAAGTATATTTTATACTATAAAATAGTACAAAAACAAAAATATATTTTATAAATAACTATTGAGCTTGACTAATGAGAAGATAACTTCAACACAAAATCTCCATCTTCAGTGTCGCACGAGCTACAATAATATAATTATAACTAATCTTACAGTTTTTTTTTCGAAAGGATGAATTGGCTTTACGTAGACCTCTCTCCTGAGAGGTACTGTGAGATTCACCCCTAAAATATCCTCCCTCTCTCCCAGGACATGCACTGGGGAGAGCGTTAACAGCATCTAGGGCACTTCCTAAACTGGTACTTTACTAGAACAGTCAAAATGTGGTTAGAGGCAAACCATATGGTTTTCAGCTGGATGGATGCTCAGTAGGTTTCACTAGGCGAGGCCTACCTTTTTCCGGGATGTCGAGTTTCCTGCAGATGTTGGTTATGCACGGATAGCACGAGTCGTGAGTATCCTGGAACAGTTGAGAGGAGCATCTTTTAGCAAAAACATCTAGGGTAGGGATGGCAGCTGACTCTAGAATGGTGGTGTTCCTCTCATACCAAGGCTGCGTAGAGCCAATGCCTGAAGTCTCTTCAATTACTCCCTGGCCAGCGCATCAAGCAGTGTATGCGAACATCAGCACGGATCTCACTATTAACAAAAAATTGTAACTTAAATACGTATAGGTTAGGCCTTGCTAGCAAGTGCGAGAGACAGCCCTAGATCCGGTTTCCTTCAGTGATCTTGTTCAGCACGGGTCGCCTGAAGTTCAGTCGGCTGTCCAGAGTGTTATACCGAGGTACTTTACGCTTTTAGTTAGGCGCGCCTGATTAAAAGGGCGTGGCTTACATCTACTTTACAGTACATAGGTTAAACCAAAAGAAGCATGGCGATACGAGCTAATGAACACTTTTCACACGTAAAATATAATATGCCTGATAAATCGGCTATGGCTAAGAATTGTTTACATGAAACTCATAATAATTTGACAGTAGAACACTCTAAATTGTTGAAAAATGTGACTAAAACAAACACTCACTTGTTAGATGTTCGGGAAACCTTTTGTACAAATACCGAAACATAATTGTAAATAATGAATTAGGTACTGTACAAAATTCTTTATTTAATAAAACCAATGTGTAGGCTAGTTCAGGGCCGGCCTTAGGCAGGTGCAACCAGTGCGGCCCGCACCAAAATAAATTTAGTTTGCCAGATGAATTATACAATATGAATAAAAAGAGTTTTAATAAACAGAAACTGCTACTAAAACAGAAATCAGTCTAGTGATAGTGTAGTGTTGTTAGTTGCTTATCAATATTATGTAGGCACAAAAGACTATTACACTGGAAACATTTCCCAATGGTAAGTTTGTTTTCATATAATAATAGCCTAATTTATTTCTAATTTGATGTAATAGTTTTCTCTTGTTATCTACATTTCTTACGTGATAGTCCTAATTATAGTGGGTGGGAGGGGGGGGTGAAGATGGGTGCCAAATTTAGGTTCCCCTCAGTAAAAGTTTGCACCGGGCCCCGAACAAGCTAATGCCGGCCCTGGGCTAGTTAGAATCTTCCTGTGCGGTTCTTATCGACCTATTGTATCGTAGATTTAAGCCACGCTCCTTTGTTTAAGCCACATAGCTCTGGTTTGTATAAACACGGTGCGTTGATACGCTGTTAGGTTATTTCTAATTTGATGTAATAGTTTTCTCTTGTTATCTACATTTCTTAGTCCTAATTATAGTGGGTGGGAGGGGGGGTGAAAATGGGTGCCAAATTTAGGTTCCCCTCAGTAAAAGTTTGCACCGGGCCCCGAACAAGCTAATGCCGGCCCTGGGCTAGTTAGAATCTTCCTGTGCGGTTCTTATCGACTTATTGTATCGTAGATTTAAGCCACGCTCCTTTGTTTAAGCCACATAGCTCTGGTTTGTATAAACACGGTGCGTTGATACGCTGTTAGGTTATTTATAATTTGATTACTGTACCTCGTGAAACACTGAAGGTTGTGATACTGTCGTTGAAACGCTTTTGATTTAGTAACCGTGTTTTTTGTTCAAGTTTTATTCTATGAAAACATATTTTCTTTACTTTTACTTTCTCACTATACTATAGTATAGAGAAAGTATAGTGATCGTAAAAAAAATCGATGTTGATATTTTTGTGGAAATATCCGTTTTGGGAGTCCAAAAAAGTGGTTTTTACAAAATGTCTGTCTGTATGTATACAAAGCTAGAGAGAAAACTATTTCATCGATTTCGAACAAATTTACACCAGACCTGTCAATTAGGCAGATAGATGCGCGAAAAAGGTTTTGAAAGACAACCCCCTTTTTGACAAAAAAAAACCCAAAAAAAATCAGTTATTATTTTTTTGTAAAAAAACAGCTCTAACGGTTTTGAAAAAATTTAGCTTATTTGTAGCCCATAATTTGTAACCCAAAAAACCGCATCTTTCTAAAAATTCTCGTTTAGCTAATAATAATAATAATACCAGATTTTTGGGGATTTTTGTCCTAAAAGAGGGTTGTTTTTCAAAAAATTTCAAACCATCTTTTCGTGCATCTATACAGGCCTAATTGACGTGTTTGGTGCAAATCTGTTAGAAATCGATCGAATAGTTTTCTCTCTAGCTAATAGTAATAATATTTATTAGTTATCTCCTGCTTTAATACCACCTCTCCTACCCCTCCTACAGTTTTGAAGTCACAGTGAATCTGTTTAGTAATTTAAATATGTTTGTGAGAAAGTATGTGCCAGTTTCTGGTACCGTTTATTTATATTAAAATTACCTCCTAAATATGTGTTTAATTTAAAGCACTTAAGGTTATAACTATAAGAGGACTCGGACTTAGGTTATTCTTCAAAGCCTCGATACATAAACAAAAAACGCTGTTAAATAAAACAAAGGAAAATTATTAACTCTCACATCCTGGGGGAAAAGTCAAACCATAAAGTTATTTTATTTCTGTCATAAAATGAACTAACATGCTTTCATGCAAGTGCACTTCAATTTTACTTTTTTTAAAGTTTTTCATATAAAATTTTAATTGATTGTAAAAAATGTTTTAAACAAATCATTATCCCACAAATACAAACCCTACCACGAGGAATGTCGTTACATAAAACCACCCTTAATAAACTAAATCTTCCCCTAACGATGGTTTGATCACTAGTAGCGACTCTTTTTTTAAGGTTTTGTTATAAAATAAAAACAGGGTAGATTTTCAGACAAGATGTTATTAATGATGTAAGTGTGCAGACGGCGTAAATTGCTTTTATTTATTCAGCTTCGTGGTAGAGGGGCTAAAAACCAAAGTATAAGTGATTAGGCTAATATCGTTTAAAAATAAAATCAATTCTTTTGAGACAGTCTATATAAAGTATGTTCCAATAAAACCTAACGGTTTTCAAAATAAAATAACGTCATAAGAAATAGTATTTACAATTTATTCAAATTGTTAAAATATGGACATAGTTAAGAAGTTAACCATTTTTAAGAAATCAAATTTATGATTTTGTAACCTACTGACCGTAACACCGCCTATAGTTGTCACAATTGTACCGTGTTTGGACTCATTTTGCGAGGAATAATATTTAGATTTCTGTAATTGGAGTAAAAATTAAGTAAAGTTAATGGTTAGAAAATTTTTGTTTTAATGAATTCTGCACCGATGTTGTGTAACGTATTAATATTCGGACAGTGAACAAAATAAATAAAACACATTTATTAAGATTTTGATATTATCTTTATGTTATAGTGAACCAAGGTTTTCACAATAACATTGTTGTAAATGACTTATTTAAACCATGGTCCACCGTGTGAAAGTTTAAGTAAAATAAATATTAGAAACGTAACATTTTAGTTTTATCATTGTCCATATGTTTATAAGTGTTAACTTTACATAATTTGTAGGAGGGTACCTTTCATAAAAAATGAACTTTTTCAAATTGTGTTTATGTTTACATATTTTATTTATGCATCTAAGTATAGACAAAAACATATTGTCCTTGGAACAATACTAATTTGTTGTTTCTCGACCTTATTTTATTTTTGTGGATTTGATCGTTGATCTCATTTATATGACGAAATATCTTTATATTGAAATAAAATGGCCCTTTGCTTTTTAAAAGTAATGGATAATGAACTTCTTGTTCTAAAAAGTGATCCGTTGAAGAAAAGACCCTTTTCCCCACGCACTCCTTCAAAAGTAAACTTATAAAATATTTAAATTTTGTTTTTTTATTTTCGTAATATTTTCTCACACAATATGCAAATATAAGTTTGGTATTTTCCGGGAAGTGAAAGCCCTCCTGTCTGCTTTTTTTTCAATTGAGGAGCACATCGTTTTATAGGCCTACACTCATAAAAAAAGAAATAAAAAATTAAGATAAAGAAATAACCAAAAACATTAAAAAGCTGAAAATTATTTCACAATGGAAATAATAAACCAAAATGAATTATAATTTCACAAATGATAATAATAATTAACTGAATAATAATGTACCTACATTTCGGGTTTTTTTTTTGTGTTTAGGAAAACCATTAAAACTGGAAGAAATTACACCTGTTTTTAGTTTATTGCAAAAAGGAGATCTCTCAAAGTCTTCTTCTTTAAAATGCTTAGAACATAGCCGGCTACGATTACCAGGTTCCCAATTTTCTCTTCTATAAGCTTGCACCCACTTTTTAAACAACTCTATATCAGTTGGCAACTTAACATAAGTAAAACGAGAAGTAAGTGTATTTAGGAGATTAAAGCGTACAATCGAATAAAAGAATCGCCAATACTAAATCGAAAAGAGTACTAGTGAATCTAATAATATTATTTAAAATACTTCCTGATGAAAAGTTATCGGAGGGCCAACTGTTTTATCAGCTTCTCTCACGCTGCAACCAAAGGCCGCACTAGAAGGCATTATAACATAAAAAAATAACAAAACACAAAACTAGAAACTTCAATAAAAAAGACTAAACTAGGAGTAACATAAACACACGTGGAGAGTTCTGATGTAAGATGGAAGGTGTAGGAAGCTGCGGAGGATGTGTTTAGTGGGGGCCCAGGAGTGGGGGATAGAGAGCGGGAGTCGACTCACATCTCTTACCCTATGCCTCTTCTATTCTATTCAATATTATGTGGTCGGAATACACCAATAATATGTTGAAATCGTCCTAGTAACGAAATTACCTTGAGCGGTAAACGTGTATTTTTAAGGATTTCGCCGCTATTATGTTTTTTTTTTTTACCAGCGGGGATCAGCAGGTTTGATGTTACAAAGGTTGCTGGCTCCATCTATACCAGTTTTTGCCTAATAAATATATAAGTTTAGCCGCTGACACTTGTTAGTAATACACGCTGCCATTTTAGACCAAACATTTAGAAATACACTATGTAAATTTCGTCGCTTTCACTTCCTCTTCAATCAAGCTGTTCGATATTAGTTACCCCAAGTATTCAGCTCTCGTCTACAAGGGCCAGACATCAAAACGATAAACTATTCCCGAAGCAATCCAACTCAAACAGCTCTTTTACTTCAATATACTTTGCAATGAGCTTTTCACTTATTGCTTTTACAAAGCGAACTTTGGAACTTCAAATAAAGGAAAGCGTGTAGACATACTTGAAGTCCGAAGGGATAGCATTTACAATTTACGCCCCCGCACCATATGTTGGATGAATATAAATTATTTGTTAAATAGTGCAAATATTCTGATTAAAAAGTGTGTCATAACAAAACTAGCTTTCTCTTGTGATGTTTATCTGTACAAAATATAAATTTGTTTCTAATTTTACATTTAAAAATAATGTCTTGTGTGTTTAGAGTTCAGACTAATACACCAGTCTTACGAATGTCTTAAACAGTCACGGAAAACCACTTTCAGCCAGAATGGTTGCATTTTCTCAGTTATAATT
>JAGFPH010000798.1:230694-252821 GCA_018207615.1 Philaenus spumarius
GGAAGCTACATACCAAATTTCATTCCAATTCGTTTGGTAGTTTTGAAGAAATCGTGATTTAATAACTTTGATCGATCCAAATACCCCTAAAATTTCGAACTTTTTCAAACTCTTTCTTAGTGAGCACCTATGGCCCTAGAGGAAGCTACATACCAAATTTCATTTCATGATTTCGTTTGCTTTTTTTCTAACCTCGATATCTGTCTTACATTAAAATGAAATATTAAAGCTACTTACATAATATTTGTGCTTTAAGTATTGGTGTTTACTTACCAGTAATTACAAGGCCTAAGCAGTTTCGTCCGAAGAATGAAGTAAACAAAAAGGATTGTAAAGATATACATTTTCAAGAACTTCTAACCTCAAAATATATTAGCCTACGTTGAATACCAGCCTACGTTGAACCAATAGCCTACGTTGTTACATAACAGTTTGAATACCTATAGGGCCTACATATTGAACGTGAGTAGGGGGGCGGCTAGTTAAATTAATATTTTGTTATAACTAAACATGTATTACACTATAATACAATCCATATAATTGTACACATTTATCGAGTTGAAAGTCCCTGCAGCATAGTTAGGTAGGCCTAGATATAAAAAATGTAATTGTATGCTTACGACCACACGCGAGAAGTGTACACTTTTTTAATTAACACAACTTACGAAATGAGGAAGCACAATGTCCATTTCAGAGGTATTACTAATTAAACTGTACATTGTGTTAACATTTTCAGATAAAGCCTATGCCGTAGGATAATCTGTTATACGTATATACCCAACTCAAATATATTAAATTAGCAATGCGATAGTGGCCTAACCGGCTAAAGGGCTAATCTATGGTAATGGACTCTGCTGGATCGAATCTCTGCAAGACCAAAACATTTTTCAATCAGATGGAATAGAGCGTTTTGTTTAAAAAATAAACATTGTGCTCCCTCATTTCCTAAGTTTTGTTAAAAAAATAAACATTGTGCTTCCTTATTTAGTAAGTTGTGTTAAAAAATTAACATTGCGCTTCCTCATTTAGTAAGTTGTGTTAAAAAATTAACATTGCGCTTCCTCATTTAGTAAGTTGTGTTAATTAAAAAGTTTACACTTCTTCCGTGTGGTCTTAAGCACACAATTACTTTTTACTTTCTCCCCCTATATCATAGTATATATGGAGAAAGTATTGTATTCGTCAAAATTTTCGAGTTTGAGTTTTAGGTGGAAATATCCGTTTTGGGTCCCCCTGAACCTAAAAAAGTGGTTTTCGGAGTGATGTCTGTGGGGGTGTCTGTGTGTGTGTCTGTGTGTGCCTGTGTGGATGTTATCAGACCTAGAGCCTAAACCTGTCGTCCGATTTTGATGAAATTTAGTATGGAGGTTATTCACGGTATCTCCAGGCGTATTTTTCATTTTTATGAATTTTTTATTTTTAAGGGTAATTTTCCCATAAAAACCCTTAAAATAACGGAAAAATCAACTTTTCTCAAAAACGGCTCTAACGATTTTGATTAAAATTTTATAGTTTATTAGGGACCTAAAGTACTATGAACTATGAAATTTTAATCAAAATCGTTTTAGCCGTTTTTGAGAAAAGTGGGTTTTTCCGTTATTTTATGGATTTTTATGGGAAAACAGCTTTAATAAAAAATCACCTCTCCTACCCCACCCTACAAGTCACAGTGAATCTGTTTAATAATTTAAATATGTTTGTGAGAAAGTATGTGCCAGTTCCTCGTACTTTTTTTATTATTTAACGTCGTAAAATCTCCAATAACATAAGTTAAAACATAGTATTCCATAAGTGACAGTGTTTAATGAATGGTGAATTCGATTATATAATGTTTAATACAACCAATTGTTTAATCAAACATTTAAGTTTAGATTTAATTTAAACTATAAGCTAACTTTGTGTTTGCTTCTGTTACAGATAATGCTACCACAGTTTACTGTGAGCTTTACATCCGAAGTTTTGGTTCCATCAGCCCCGTCACCATGGTAACTATTGACAGTATTTTAAACTAGCATCCCAAACACTTTCAATCCATACAAGTATTATTTTATAATATTGTTCAATAAATGTGTGGGATTAGTCTCAAACTAAAAGATAAGATGGTAATTAATAATAATTCGATCGCATCCAAAAACTGTGTTTACGATTTGATTACATGTTTCTTACACTACAAAAATTCCAAAATTTTAGGCGGTAGTATTTCCTAAAATATCAAGGATGGGGTTTTGGGCAATATAGTACCATAGATCATGAATAATAAATAGATCTTGCATCCATACGGGGGTTGTGTGCCGGAAAAAAGCTGTTCGCGAAAATAGTACATGATCACGCCGCGAGGTAGCGCTAGGGAGAAAGCATTGTAAGCATTGGTGTTTCCAACAAGCTTCCTTCGTTTCCCCAATAGATAGCGCCAAAAAAGTCGAATTTCCAGTGGAACAAAATATTGCATTGGATCGGAGTTCTATTAGGTTATCCAAATACAATGATAGTACCCAACATAGGTATACAATAACTTGAAAACTACTTTCAAATCAATTATCAAAGAGGTTAAAATATTTCCATCAAACAGCTGAACCACTGACGTGAGTTGAGCCCATTTCCAAAATGAACTTTATACTAGGAGAGACCCCTGCGTGCTCCGATGGAACCTTCTAAAAGCATGTTATGTTTTATTTATAATAACAGTTTAGGATTAATAATAACCTCAAAACTAAGGTCAAATCAAATTATTTCGTATATTTTATATAACAACAGTTATAATAAAGGTTAAAAGAACCAGTAAGGCTCAGAATCCTCACCAAAAAGTTAGAAATACAAATAATTGTTTCTTATTTTGAAATCAGCCGTTAATATTGGTTGCTCACTATCAATTACCGTATGTTATAAATAAATAGACCTGCTATTAAATTATAAATGTCTTATTTATTTTTAATTAGGATGTATCGTAGTTTTTTTTTTAAATTTGTAACGCAAGATTTTTGGTTTGTGTGTTGAAACATGTGTTGGTTCAGTCTAGGCCAAACTTAAGATATTATTTTGCACTAAGCTGGACATCCGAATTCAACTGTTTTATCTGTTATTTTATTCAATTGGTTGCTATGGTAATGAATGTAAATACATTCAAGGAATATACATGTGAATCAAACATATCCCCTACTTCAATAAAGGGCATTAAGCAACAGCAAAATTAAACTTAACGTACTTCAATAAAGTAAATTACAACATAGACAAACCATGTTATGATAGTAAAACATGTGCTGTTATAATCAGCTGATCTGTGTTATTAGATCTGTCCAAGAGAAATCCAGATGATAATAAAACATGTGCTGTTATAATCAGCTGATCTGTGTTATTAGATCTGTCCAAGAGAAATCCAGATGATAATAAAACATGTACTGTTATAATCAGCTGATATGTGTGCTATTTAGTTGATCAGTAAAACCAATGTTAATAAATATAAAATATTTTACATTCCATATTTAAAACATTAAATGAAGGAATAATAAAAATTATAAGGCAAATGGGCAAACAGAGCTAACTACCTTTCATCTAACACAAACAGCATGTCAATCGGTCCAATAGTACTCCAGATATCACTCGGAATAGGCTTAAAATTTTACCCCATGGTAAATTGCCATAAGAGATTTTAATTTCCGTTTTTAGAAAATTTAGAGGCGTAATAATAGCTGAAATCCAAGCAAAATGGGCAAATATACAGACAATTACCTGTAATTTCGTATCAACTGCGTGTATATCGGTCCAGTAAAACTCGAGATCTCACTCGGATTACAAAAAATCTTTTCAAACTAATAGATGTTTTAGGGTTTCAACCAACTATTTGAGAAAATGGTCTACTCATGAAGGCGCTGATTAGCTGCCTACGGGTACGAAATATATTAATCCAATTTGTTTGCACCTCGGCTTACGCGATGCTTCGTTACGCTCAAAACAGAAAAACTCGTTTTGTGAGTTTGAAACTTGACCCTGCGGTATGGGATTGAACCTGGTACTTTTAAAGTATTTTACGGTTTGATCAAACCAGATGGTGTTTAAGGTTGGGTAAAAAAACAAAATGTGCAGAATAATCTCTATATATATTTAAATCCCCAAAAAGGTTTCAGTCTCGTGTAAAAAACCTAAAATTTTTTTACTTCTACTCAAAAAATAGAAATAGCTCGGTTTTTGGATATTTTGGATAGCGAACTTCTCCCGAACGATGTAGGAAACCAACTTGTGTATCAAATTTATACCAAATCGGACGTAAAATGCGGCCGTTAGGGTGCGAACACATAAATATATAACTTTATATAAAATTTTTAATTACACCCCAAAACGTGTTCTGGGGATCATGTTCGGTGCTCATTGACCACTCCCGACCCAAGGTATCACCATAAGAGTCACTGCAACAGCTCATCCTTAACATGGAAATTCGCTAACTGAGCTAATTTGAGCACATGAGCAAAAACACAATGTGCGTTACCAACAATGACGTTGTTTAAACTGATGTTATGATTTAAAATTGATGTTTTTAGAAAGAAAGAAAACAGTAGCAAATCGTGCGCATGCTCAACTGTACTAATATTATAAAGAGGTAAATTTTGTTTGTTTGTTTGTTTGTTTGCTTGTATGTAGGGGGTAATCTCTGGAACTACTGAACCAATTGAAAAAAATAGTTTTACTAATAAAAAGCTACACTATTCCTGAGCAACATAGGCTATAATTCATTTCGATAAAAGCCTTTTTTATTTCAATATTTGTAAATTTAGTCGGAAAAAAATTCTTAGGTTAGGCCTAGAATGATAAACCAACACATGTATTTACATTTATTACCATAGCAACCAATTGAATAAAATAACGAATAATTTATAGCTGTTTGCTTCAATATTTCCATTAACAGCTGATTTCAAAATTTGAAGCAATTATTTTTGTATTTCTAGCTTTTAGGTTATGGTTTTTAAAGTGTAGAACTGAGCCTTGCTGGTTCTTTTAACCATTATTATAACTGCTTTTATAAAATATAAGAAATAATTTAATTTGAACATTTAGCATTATTTACCATCTTAGTTTTGAGGTTATTATTAATCCTACACTTTTATTATATATAAAACATAACATATGTTTTTAGAAGGTTCCATTTTGGGTTGGCGTGCGGAGCACGCAGGGGTCTTCCCTAGTCTATACTAATATTATAAAGAGGTAAAGTTTGTTTGTTTGTTTGTTTGTATGTAGGGGGTAATCTCTGGCGCTACTGAACCGATTGAGAAAATAGTATTACTAATAAAAAGCTACACTATCCCTGAGTAACATAGGCTATAATTAATTTCGGTAAAAGCCTTTTTTTATTTTAATATTTGTAAATTTAGTCGGAAAAAATCTTAGGTTAGGCCTGGAGTGATAAACCAACACATGTATTTACATTTGTTACCATAGCAACCAATTGAATAAAATAACAGATAATATAGCTGTTTGCTCCAATATTTCCATTAACAGCTGATTTCAAAATTTGAAGCAATTATTTTTGTATTTCTAGCTTTTAGGTTAGGGTTTTAAAGTGTAGACCTGAGCTTTGCTGGTTCTTTTAACTATTATTAACTGCTGTTATAAAATATAAGAAATAATTTGGTTTGAACATTTAACATTACTTACCATCTTAGTTTTGAGGTTATTATTACTACAACTTTATTATAAATAAAACAGAACGTATGTTTTTAGAAGGTTCCATTGGGGGTTGGCGTGCGAAGCACGCAGGGGTCTTCCCTAGTCTATTATAAAGAGGTAACATTTGTTTGTTTGTATGTAGGGGGTAATCTCTGGAACTACTGAACCAATTGAAAAAATAGTTTTACTAATAAAAAGCTACACTATGCTTGAGTAACATACGCTAGGATTAATTTTGATTTAAGGGTTGAAACAACCCCTAAAACAATAAATATTAATTGTTAATTCACCCAAATATTTTGAAATAAATTCAAAATTTAATTATTGTCTCTTAAAAAAAATACAATAGAATAGTATTACAAATTTATAAATACAATGATGTACAAACTATATAATTTAATTAATATTAAATAGGGGCCAATCCATGCTTTTAGACTTAAAAGTAAACCAACTATTATTTAAGAAATAATTGTTTGAGTCTAGCGATTAATAAATGCATTACTCGTTACATAGAGGCAGACAAGCAAAACTACAGATGGATGGTTTATAGCGTATTTGGATAAATAACAGCGTTCCAATAACCTATAACCAGAATAACTTAATACAAGTTAGTAAATTATCTTTTCTTAGGTTACTCCCCGCAAGTCCAAGTTGAAGAAGAAGTTAAATCAGGCACCTATGTTTTCAGTTCGCCGCTTTTAAATTTCTTCACAAAATACTTTAACTACAGTAGTAGTACTATTACATGCCATTGCTCCTATTTGTTCACTGCTATATTTTAAATATGTTAACTTTAGAAAACATTAAAATTTGATTCTAAAGAAAAATACAAAGTTGCATTTATTTATTCTTTTATTTCAGATATTTCAAGCCTTTTTGCTTCCCGCATTAAATATATTTATTCAAAATTTCTTAAACGGCTTCTTTTTTAGTATGTACATATTATTTTTTTTAAATATATACATTATGTACCTTATAACAAACTTGGGCCCACCTAAAAAAAATCCTTGAGCCGCCCCTGTGTTATACTTTCCTTGAAGCTAGAGAGTTGACATTTTGTACATTTATTTCTTACAAGATAGATAGAAAAAGTGAACTAGATTTGCATTTTGACGCGTTCTGTTAGGGTAGAAAATGTGATAAGAACCAATAAAAAAATACAAATTGTTACATTTTCTTTAAAGTTAGTGAGCTGAAAATTTGTACATTTATTTCTTACAAGATACATTCACAAAGTATCATATATTTACATTTGTTCACGTGCTACTAAAGGGTGAAAATGTAGTAACCCCAATAAAAAATTATATTTGTTAAACTTTCCTTAGAGAACTGAAAATTTGTCACTTATTAACTTTAAGTGTTTTATAGGAAATCAAATAGCATACACAATTT
The DNA here is from genome assembly GCA_018207615.1 of Philaenus spumarius. Classification (NCBI taxonomy): domain Eukaryota; kingdom Metazoa; phylum Arthropoda; class Insecta; order Hemiptera; family Aphrophoridae; genus Philaenus; species Philaenus spumarius. The sequence continues at coordinate 237,745 of JAGFPH010000798.1, forward strand.
AAATAGTTAGGTCTAATGGGTGAACTAGAGGGTGTACAGTTCCTTTACAATAAAAATAAATTGTTATACTTCAAATGATTGAAAACATTGTTTCAAAAGCGGTCATATGTTTGCGTTTGCTTCACCGCGGGGATTGGCGAGCGAAGGGATCAGGGGGCGGAGCCCTCTAGTTAGATTATCTATGTAATGTAACTTCTTCTGTCAGTACAATTGTATGTGTGGTTGCTTAAACACCACACTAAGAAATGATAACTACTCTATAAAAGCGAGTGTACGTACGTAAGTGAGTAACAATTTAGCAGCTGATTTCAGCAATAATCTGTAATACTTAAACAAAACCTAGCTTAGATTATACTTTCGGTTATGTTTACAATTTCAATCGTTCATGTAAGTCTTGTGAAGTTGATTTAAAAATTTTAGTTAAAAAACGAATGCTATAATGCATTTAAAGATTTGCTTTGAGGTTAAAAAGTGAATATAATTACAACCTTTTATCATCAATATATTCATTTATTCAAATTTAAAGAAGAGATACTCATTCGTTTAGCTTCGGAAACATTCGTACATCTTCGTTTAACATATTCCATTACTAATTTCTTTATTATAATATTAATAAGTTCAAAATCATTTGATCTATGAATATGAAATAAAATAAACGGTACCAGGAACTGGCACATACTTTCTCACAAACATATTTAAATTATGAAACAGATTCACCGTGACTTCATAATTGTAGGAGGGGTAGGAGAGGAGATACTAAAGTAGGAGATTAACTAATAAATATTCATTTGTTTGTGTTTGCCTTACTGGACTGGAATTATATTAATATAAATATAAATACCTTTTTGGAGTTTCTGCTCGCAGTCCTTTTTGGTCACAGTTTAAATGATGACGCGTTTCGCCTATTTTTCAGGCATTTTCGAATCACATTAATTCAAAGTTTTTGTAGCATATATGTAATGCTCGTCAATTACTAAAAAACACACTAACACATTTAAAACATATGTACATAAAACACAAATAGTCCGTTACATTCATTTGCAGGTAGCCGCACACGTGCACGCCGGCCGGTTCTTGTGTCGCTACTAGACTAGTCAAATAGGTCTGTATAGATGCACGAAAAAATATTTTGAAAAAAAAAACCCTTTTTCGGCCAAAAAACCCCCAAAAATCGATTATTATTATTATTAGCATAGCGAGAATTTTTAGAAAGATGTGGTTTTTTGCATATGGTAGGGTACATTAAGGGTCTGCTGTAGTGGCGGCCCTGTTGGATTTTTATCCCATAAGAGCAATGTTAAATTTCAAACCATTTATTTCGTTTACTTTTTATCATAAAATTGTTTGCAAGGTCTCATTTAAGCACAATTAAAATATGCATCCGTTTTGCATTTTAGATGTTTTTTAAATGCTTTTCTTTAGTTATGTAATTGACATTTTGTAAGTACAAAGTTTGAATTTTTTTCTTAACACAATAAAAAATTAATAATGAAAAGTAATTTGCAAGCCGGATCCGAAATTTTAAAAAGAATATTCAGTTTTTTTTCAGCAATCAATTACAAAAGATGAATTCATAAAATGGTTTGAAATGAGGCAATGTCAAAGCGCTCAGCTGCAAGAAATTGCACTGTTTAGATACGGTTATAAAGAGAAGCGCTTGCGTTTCCGGTTGCTTTCTCGTTTACTGGAGCAGACCCTTAAAGGCTATAAATAAGCCAAATTTTATCAAAATCGTTAGAGCCGTTTTTTTTTATAAAAAAAATGTATAACTGATTTTTTTGGGGTTTTTCCCAAAAAGGGGGTTGTTTTAAAAAAAATTTCAAAACTGTTTTTCGTGCATCTATACAGGCCTACTTGACATGTCTGGTGCAAATTTGTTTGAAATCGATCGAATAGTTTTCGCTCTAGCTTTGTATACATACATACATACATACATACATACATACTTACATACAGACATACAGACAGACAGACATACATACAGACATACAGACATACAGACAGACATTTTGTAAAAACCACTTTTTTGGACTCAGGGGGTCCCAAAACGGATATTTCCACAAAAATCAACATCGATTTTTTTGCGATCACCATACTTTCTCTACAATATAGTATAGTGAGAAATTAAAACAATTATTAAAATATAATATTTGTATCTTTTTGTAGATATAAGTAATGTATATAAATACGAAATTTTAACAAATAGACCTACAGTTTTGTAATCCTTATAATTGTACACCTTTACCGAGTTAAAAATCCCCGTCAGCATAGTTAGGTAGGTCTAGATAAATAAAGTATGTTGTTTTTAAATAGCATTGTTTAAATGGTGTATTTCTGATGAGTACTAATTAATCTACCTGTGATTTTTCAAGGGGGCTTACTAACCCATATTTTAATATTCTTTATGTAATATGTCTTTCTCCATTACTATCTCTACATTATCTAACATTGTATGTAATGGTTGTGCAGGACTACGAAGTGGACCTATACCTGAGACAGAAGTGGCAAGACGAGAGACTTAAACACGCGGATATAACAGAAGTTCTGGACCTGAACGATCCTAACCTTGTCAAAGCCATATGGAAGCCCGAAGTGTACTTCCCTAACGCAAAACACGCAGAGTTCCAGTTTGTCACCGTGCCCAACGTACTGATAAGAATCAACCCTGACGGAGAGATACTTTACATGCTCAGGTGAGGGGATTAGTTATTACTGAAGAAGTAGAGTGGAAGTAATCTGTTAGAACGTCGTCTACCTTGCTGACGTTTACCCATCGGAGTGTGCTATTAATGCACTCCTTATCTATTATTATATAATAAATTATGTATTATACAGGGTGTCCAAACGTCCCCCCCTTAATTTTGAAACAAGTAGAAACAAATAAGTGAGCTTCGGGGTAGATACTTGAAGCACAGGGAGATGAATTCTGGTGTAAGCGACCATTCATCCCTTACCCCAAAATGGAGGGTTGAGAGGGTACCTAATTAAAAAATCTAAAATATAAACCCCCCATCAAGTGATACCTCATTTTAAAGGGCTTGATAAATGAAGAAGAATAGCACAAATTAGTGGTGTCTGTCTCCACCCTTTCGAAAATGGCGGCCAGTCAAATTTTAAATATCTACTTTAACCCAATTTTAATTACGTTACAAACACTGTCTTCCAGTGGAAAGGAATAATGGTTCTTTGCATGTTATTTAATAAAATCAGCCACCAAAATTCATCTCCCTTTGACATATAAAGATACCCCGAAAAGCTCATTTATTTATTTCTACTTGTTCCAACGTTAGGGGGGGGGGATTTTGGACACCCGGTATAATTATGAATCATATCATTTAATTGTTTCAATTTAGTTTGTAATTAATCACGTTAAACATTTACTAACGTTATTCAAACATAGCAAATCATCATCTATAATATTTGAGAAGTAACTATGTATTTTGCCAACTGTCAATGATTTCAATAGCAACTCTCTTCAATGACCTAGACAGTCAGGTAAAAGAAGCAGTACTAAGGATTAGCTATTTTATAATTCTATTTTTTTTTTTAATTACAAGTGCTACAAGTAAAATTATAACATTTATTTTCAAAAACCATTTATAATTTAATGAAACTAACTTGTGAGGATATAATCTGCCTCTAGCTATTTAAGGCACGGCTCCCTAAATTCAAGGCGGCGAAATTGGGTACCATTTTCAATGTTAAATAGCCTAAACATACCTTCACTATTAAGTATATTGTTTTTTATGCTTAACCTTTCAGTGGCACGCCCGTATATATACGTTTGTGCTATTACAAAAGTCTCACGAATACAAACCATACAGACTCACTTAATAAGAACCGAGCAAACTTGTTGTAACCGCTCCTAGATGGTGCTGATAAACTACCTTTTCCTTTACACGTAATATTTAAACCGATAGTAAAGTAACTGAAGTATTGTTAATTTGTCAGTTTTCTTTAATCAAGCCGTAGCCTAGTGGATAACGTTGCGTCTTCCTGATCAGAAGATGCCGGGTTCGAATCTAGGCTAGGGAGACCAGATATCTAATCATATCTGTGGTTTGAGGGTAGGAGGGCAGAAGTAAAGCAAACGGTGGTTGGATCGCTTCCAAGCTGACGGGATGTGACTAGATATCTGGTCTCCGGCTGGGGCTGTTTTGCATAATTTTACTAAAGTATATATATATATTTACTAAAGAAAACCAGGAAAAAAATACTAAATATTTGATTTCTTGATTTTTAGGACAAATAAATAATTATTTTGGTAAAGTGACCCTATGTTGTTCAAAACCCGCCACTGAAAAGGTTAATAGTGAAGGTATGTTTAGGCTATTTAACATTGAAAATGGTACCCAATTTCGCCGTCATGAATTTAGGGAGCCGAGCCGAAGCTGTATTTTTTTCTTAAAGTAAAATAGATTGTGGGTGTTGATTGCTAAGGTTGTTTGCAATATCTCTTATTGCAACTGAGTAAAAAATCAATAAAGTTTACTATTTTTCACTATTTACATCATACGTTTGTGAAAACAATAAAACGGGTTTTGAAAATGTATTCAGCAATCAACATACGCATATGATAGTACTTCAAAATGAAACCAAATTTTTAAATTTACTGAACGAATTAACGGAAAAATGACTTATTTTGTAGCATTGCTCTTATGGGAATCAGATTCAATATGGCGGACAGGGTAGCCTCACCTTAAACTTACGGTCCCAATAATTAAGATGGAGATTCTATTCATACTTGTAAAGACTATAGTCGAAATTATATATTTAAAAAAAAAACACACACATTTTCAAACTACCACTTATATTTCATTTGCAATTAAAATTTACTGATTCCTTTTTGAGTTGTAAAATATGTTTTTTTCTTCTATTCAAAACATAGAGGGATTTTTACAATCTTGCGGAAATTTATTTACAAAATTAAAATGTTCAACTCTTTCCCCTGTACAGAAGCCCCATATATGGGCGTCGATCAGTGGAGTAAGAGGCACCCCAGTTGACGGTGCCATCAGGTAGGTGACTACTACCCTTTTTTCGGAAACAGACTCATAACCAGGAATTACTAAAAACATTTCTCTAATATTAAATTTTATACGATTTCATTTTTGATATACAAAATATGGTTGTAGTACGAATAAACTATTCATGGGTATGAACTATATAAATTAGATATAAATAGATATCGTAACAGACAATTTTATAAGAAAAGTCAGAGACAGTGTGGTTGTGAAACAATGTCTTCATGCAGGATAGTACGCAGTTGGCTGGCTGAATGAGTAGTAGAGCGTTCTGCCAACTGGGCTGCCCCTAACTCTACCAGCATGGATATACAGGTAAAATCATGTGTATATATACAGGCCCCGATTTAGGGTAAACTTCACCCTGGGCAAAAACCTTTTGTAGCCACCGCCCCCTCCCAAAAAAAATTTCTGAAATATTTGTGATTTCTTAATAGTATTGTTGCGTTACCCCAATAATGGTGGGCTGATACCATATACTGTTGTAAAAATAACGTGTTGGGTATTGTTAATATTGTGTGTACTGTTGATAAAAAAAAAATAGTAGGCTTATATTCTTTTTTAAATACGATTAAATTTGTATAACTACGTATTTAGTACAAACAGCAAACATAATTTTAAAGGTACCAGTTTGCGCATTTCTAATTTTTTAAGTGTAAAACCAATTAATTTGTTTTTAATAATGCCTACGCAAGTTAAAAGTATGTTGTGTCGTTCCCGTTTTTTTACCAATATTCTGAAAATAATTTTAAAATATTCAAAAAAATTCCGCCCCCCAGAAATTGCCGCCCTGGGCAATTGCCCAGTCTGCCCATTGGTAAATCGGGGCCTGGATATATAGTTTGATTTGATTGAAGTTGTAAACTTGTAAACATAACCACAAAGTATAATCTAGGCTAGGTTTTGTTAAAATATTACACATGATGAACGAAATCAGCTGTTATATGTCTGAAGTAGGGCTTATTGTTGACAGCTGCTCAATATCTTAACGTCATTAAAATTATAGTCATATTATAGAACCATGCGCATGCGCTTTACCGTTTTTATTCACGCACGTACACTCGCTTTTATAGGAGTAGTTGAGGTTTACAAAACAACATTTCCATTTAAACCCGCGTTATGTTTCTGTAACTTCGCAGGAACACCCTCTATATCCCATCTGATAAACAATTTAAAGAAACTGACACATTCTAAAAACTGTTAAACCCGTCTTAAGTACTTCATCGTTCTTATAAAAGTACATAGACTAAAGTTGTTCGTGGACGGTGTGCGCTATTCTGGTATCAAATTGTACAACAGGTTGCCAGACAGTTTAAAGTAAGTGTCTTGCATTAAAGGCTTTAAAAACAAGCTAAACGCTTTCCGTGTATGTGGGGTGTTTTACTCGGTGAAAGAGTACCACAGATTTGAATACATTATATAGTTTGTTATGTTTATTTATACTATGTGAAATATTTGTGTATGTTTTATTTATATTGCTTGTGTATTACTTTGTATTTTATTATATTCTGCTAATCTGCACTACGTATGTTGTGTATGTGACAACTCAATGTTGCCTGCAGGAATACTATGCGTACACCACATGAGGCTAATTAAACTAAACTAACTAAATTTAATGTCTTTGAGTGTCGGATGTAAATTAAAACCACTCGATTAAATTAAGTACCCCACAGTCATAAATAAATAGACATTTTTAAATTGTAACAATATCCTATTTAACAGTTTGAAGTATGTTTCCTTGCAATAAATGAAAGAAAACGTTTTAAATTAATGTAAGTAAAAAAAAACTTATGTACGCACAAGGTTAAAAACAATTAATTAATTAAACTTGAAAAAATCAATATTAATTTTCTTATACAAATTATAATATCAGTTTTCTTCTTTTTTTTAACTAAAACAATTATCATTTATTAAGTAAAGAGGATTGAAAGTTTATTGCAATTAATTATTGTAATTATTTTTCGAGTTTTTTTAGTTATTCAAGTTTTATTGAGTTTTTTATTTTATTAATTATTTATGTTTTTAAAGGTTAGCACGACATCCATAGTAAACTATACGCAACACAACCAGCGACGGGCAAGCAAGATACAGTTTGCCATGTGCGCGCGCATACTTGTTTGATGTTACCCTGTGCGCGCGCATCATACAAAGTCACTCTCATTATTTTATCTTAGCGCGCCTAAAGAAGTATAACTTCAAGAGACATTTAATAAAAAATATAAACAAATTAATAAAAACACAAACAAATAAATAGAGTGATTCAGAATCATACGGCAATCTCTCGGTAGCTTATTATAAAGCTAATAAACGGTACGAATTAACTGACACAAACTTTCTCCCAACTTACTGTAGTCAAAATAATATTGTTTTTAATCATTATTTTATTTACTACTTTTTAGAACAAAACAAACAAAATAATATTCTACCTACGTCAATCGTATAAACAAATTATTGCCCCAGGCAGGATTCGATCGCGCGACCTTTGAATTACTGGCCGTGCTCGCTACCGTGGTGCTACCCCGTGCGGCCGCCGCCGCGATGATAGATTGACAACACAAACTTGTTTATTTTTAAACATTTCCCCATAATTATAAAACGCCGAAGTTTTGATAAAAGCGGGTGGTGTCATTTTGTTTGGCATCTTAAGCACTATAAATACTGAAAATTTGATCAAAATCGTTAGAGCCGTTTTTGAGAAATTTGCATTTTTGTCGTTTTTTATAGGTTTTTAGGGGTAAATTACCCTTAAAAATTAAAAATTACAAAAAATGAAAAAAACTCCTGAAGATATTAGGGGTTAGTATCTACATACCAAATTTCATGAAAATCGGACCAATAGTGTCCTCTCTGGTCGTGTATACATACAGACAGACTGACAGACAGACACCACTCTAAAAACACTTTTTTGGGTTCAGGGAGCACCAAAACAAAATATTCCAATAAAAATATTTTTGGGTTCAGGGAGCACCAACACAGATAATTGCACTAAACAATTTTTGGGGGTTCTGGGAGCACCAAAACAGATAATTCAACTGAAAATTAAAATTCGAACATTTTTACGAAAACAATACTTTCTCCATATACTACGTATAGGGTGGAGAAAGTAAACATGAGAAAAAAGTCCATATAAACATAGGCCCGAAAACGCTACGTTTTACAGATATCCGTCATTTTGTATTTTTACAAAATAATTCATATATAGAGAAATGTTCGACTGATTGAGTTCAACATTGGCGTGAAGTTTAACCTAACAATGCTCTATCTCAAGAAAAACAATAGATTTTATCCAATCATGCGTTTCAAAATAGCGGCTGTTTGAAAATGTCAAACCTAAATTACTAAAAAACCGTACATTTTCACAAAAAAATGTCAGCACACCTTTTTTGTAGCCCTTTTGAATCCCTATCGGGTGGTGTAACTGTCAAAACAATCGGATGAAGTATAATAGCAATGACTACAACTCCTTATGGATATTGGTCAGTCAGTTTTCCCCCGCCAAAATCAAGCTTTTCGCAGCAACTAGATGGTGGTGGCAACTGTTACCCTGGCAGCCGGAATGAGAGAGAGCGCTCGCGGCCAGTGCAAGAGAGAGAGAGAGTGTGGGCTCGCAGCAAGTGCGAGAGAGACAGAAAGACAGTCGGCCCTCGGCGCTCTCGTTTGCACACTGAACTACGGAGAAAGGACGCCCAGCGCTAGCTCAACGGCAATATAGTTTTGTCTTAAATAAATGCAAGGCAAGTGTTTGTCTTATAAGTTGTAGTCATTGATAATAGTTAAGTTATGTGTAGTAATTGGTTTGTTCAACCCGACATCCTATTACCAACACTGTAAACACAGCAATATTGTAAGTATATTTGCTGTCACCTTTAACTTAGGTATTATCATTCATCCGATTGTTTTGACACCAGTTACACTATCCGATAGGGAATCAAAAGGGCTACAAAAAAGGTATCTTAACATTTGTTTGTTAACATGTACGGTTTTTGAATAATTTAGATTTGAAATTTTCAAACAGCCGCCATTTCGAAACGCATGATTTGGATAGAATCGATTATTTTTCTTGAGATATATCGTTGTTAGGTTAAACTCCATGATAAGTTTGAACTCAATCAGTCAAATGGTTCTCCAGATATGAATTGTTTTATAAAAAAAAAAAAAAAAAAAAATGGCGGATATCTGGAAAACGAAGCGTTTTCGGGCCTATGTTTATATGAACTTTTTTCCTTATTTTAACTATAGAATGAGCTACCGAGATATTGCCTTATAGTTCTAAATCCCCCTGTACATAAAAAAAATTACAAATAAATATCTTTCTTGGTTTGAATTGATTAATTGTCTTCCGTAAAGCAAATTTTAAAAAAATCTATAGATTAAGTAGGCCCACCCAAAAGCTTGCCACTGATGTGCTTTCTTCGTAAAGCAAACAAGAGAGCAATGTAGTACTTTTGACTAACCCTGTATAGTTAAAAATGATTCGATAAGGCGGCTGTACCGCTGACGTGAGTTGAATGAATTTCCAAAATTAAGTTGATAAGTTTTAGTATGCTACGTTCCGCTCGCATTATACATCGACCTTGTGGACTCGGATTTTTAACAGGTTAGCTTCGCTCGCAGATGACAAACTTCCTTCACGGCCTTTGTGTGGTATTTTACGTTTTGGAGAACCAGGCTGGGGAGGAGTAGTGTAAAAAAACAAAATGTGCAGAATATTCTTCTAAATAATACCTCCCAAAAAAGTTTCATTCAAGTAAGAAAATTCGCTAAAAACGGTCATAAATGTTCTACCAGTTGTTGGATACATGTATTTTAGTTAACAAACTCGTCCAAGTGACTTTGAAAACCAACGTGTTTACCAAATTTGGTCTAAATCGGACGTGAATTGCGGCCGGTAATGTACGAACATATAAATATATTTATTTATAACATTCCTAATGCAACCCCAAAGCCTGTTCTGGGGATTATATTGGTGCTCAATGACCAATCCCGACCGTAGCTATAAGAGTACTGTAATAGCTCATCTTTATTATGACAATTCGCTAATTAAACAGTAGATAGGCGACAACGAAAACACACTGTAAACTGTATTTGAATTGTGAGGTTTATTAAGCATCAAATACGAATGTGCACGAAAGCGTGCAACCAACACTAGTTCTAGGCAAGACGGTATTAGATGTGAAAACAGACTTGTATGCCACAAAAGCTAACTGTAGTTAGAACTTACGTACTTGTTGATATTACGTTAGCTTAATTAATTAAAACACAGCATTAGTGTAAACAGGGGATGCTAAAGGAGGGGAGGGTAAAACTAACAACCCTTAATGGCTGAGTGTTTTATCCGGAAGGAAAATAAACTACATTTTTTTGCAATTAAGACTGTAAGATTGTGTTGTTACAAGAAGATAATATTCCAAGATATCTACTTTATGGAAATTAGACCAACGAAGTCTAGGGAATAGTGAAACAACAGAACCCGACCGCCAGACAATATCCAATATGTTTTATAAAGACGTGTTCACTACATTGTTCTGTAAATTTTAGCTTAACTTCGAAGAAGCACATATTTTATTCGTTAAATGTATACCTCATAAGAGCAGTACTAAAAGAAGAGTAGAAAAGAATTAATTGAAAATGTCAACCATTAGCTCAAGGGACGGGGTATGTTTTGAAAAGCTCTCTTACTATTCAGGGAATCAAATCCGTTCAAAGTTATTGTAAACCTAATGTTATTTTCAAAATATTATCTAAACTTTTTGTATTGTACATTATTTTAAACGTTAATGCAAAATGTGGTTAGAATACTGTCACAGAACACAAAATCATTACTACCCTAGTAGACACTATAATGGAGCCCGTATAGTTAAAGTGCCTCTCTATTTGACTATCATTATCTGCCTTTTATTTTTAGCTATTTCTCTCTCTCGTGTCTGTTTGTCTCCCTTTTTCTCTCTCTGTCTTTCTATATCTAAACAAGTGGAATTGTTTCTGTGCTTCTCTTGCTCTCTTGTCTCTCCACCTTCTCCATTTTGCTTAATATCTGTCTCGGTCTGTTTGTCTGCATCCAAGCAAGTTAAAGTTTCTCTTTCCTTCAATATTCTTCTCGCCTTTCTATTTTTGGCTATCTCTCCCTCCCTCTCTCCTCCCCTCTCCCTCTCTCTCTCTATCCAAGCAGTTTGATTTTTCTGTTCCTCTCTTGCTCTGTATATCTCCCCCCCTGCTCCCTTTCCTTTAATATCTTTCTCTGGCTTTCTTCACTGTTTATTTATCTCCCACTCTTTCTCTGTTTGTTTCTGTTCAAACAGATGTTTTTCGTGATCTGCACAAAGTGTTTTTCTCATGATCGTTAGCTTTATCTCAGTCTGTCTCTCTCTATCCAGGAATATCTAGCGTATCTCGTCTCCTTGACTCTCTTTTCCTGTCTACCGCTTCTCTCTTTCTCTGGCAGATTCTTTCTTTTTGCATATCTCTCCCCCTTCACTTTCTCTCTCTGTGTAAAGATATTTAACATTTCTCACTCTCTCTTCCTCTCTATTTTATTCTCTTTCTCCTCACTCACCTTTTCTCACTGTATTAATATAGTTGTTGTTTTATGTTCTAATTTTTTTACGAGGATTTTCTATCAATTTGTTATGATCCCGAAATGCGTAATGTAGGGTTACAAATAAAATTCGAGATTTAGTAAGTATATTTCACTCATCTTAGGCGTTAAATTTTATATTAAAATTTTGAAAAATGGAGTTCTTCAATGATATGGTGAACGTAATACTACTAGAGTCAAAACGTTCCCGGAATTGGTTTTATTTATTTATTGAACAAAGTTAAAAACTTACAAATTTATTTTCCCTCAAAATACTCTCCTTCAGCAATAACACACTTGCCCCAGCGTTTATACAGCTCTTCAAAACACTTTTGGATCACATTTTGTGAAAATTCTTTCATCGCTTTCGTAGCATTTTGCTTGACTGCCTCAGCATCTGTATATTGTTCTCCCTTCAATGATGTTTTCAACCGCGTGAGAAGGAGGAAATCGGCAGACTCGAGGTCGGGCGAGTAGGCTGGATGTTCTAGCGTGGTAACACTGTTCTTGGCTAGATAATTACGTACTAACAGAGACCGATGTGCAGGGGCTTTGTCATGAGCTGTTTTGTTTGTGTTCGGCAGTGAGCGTTTTTAGAACCATTCGCAAACAAATGTTCAAGTGATCATGAAGGATACTGTCGACACTGCCGTGATAAATTTAACTCAAATGCGATTTCGTCAATCGTTAGTCTTCTGTTTGCACGTACAAGTTGCCGTACTCGCTCAATGTTTTCATCAGTGGTTGAGGTTGAAGGTCGTCCTCTACGAGGGTCATCTTCGATGTTTACGCAAACATTTGTGCCATTCGTAAACTTGACTCTTCTTCATCGCCTCGTCTCCATAAGCTTGAATTAACAACTCAAGAGTCTCAGAAGGTGACTTTTGAAGCAAAACACAGAATTTAATGTTTGCTCGCTGTTCACTATACGCCATTTTTTTTAAACAAAAGTGTAAACTTGCAAACACACGATCAGCACTCTCCAACGGTGAACAAAGACAACTGAGATATACCCCCACTACTGATATTCACTCCCCAGGAGTAGAACCAAGGCCACACTATACTACAGGCCGTACTGCTCGGATTGTGACGTCACAGTAGTCGTCCAACTCGATGTTCACGGCACTGTGCTGCCTTATGGCGCATCAATGTCATGCGCTCAAAACTACTGCACCCTACGTCGCTAGTCCAAGTTTTTATGTATAAAACTTATATTTTATTATTCTGCATTAACCGACGAACACAACGATGTCCATAAATAGTGTTTTGAGGTAAATTTGCAGCACCATTTTAAGGACTTAACATAAACATTGTTTCCAAGTGTTAAAAAGTCTGACAGTGTTGTTTTAATGTGGCCTGTATTACACTATCAAATTTCTTTGTCAAAGATCTTTGATCTAATTTCTTTGATGCAATATTTATTTTGATAGTGTAATATGCAATCTGTTATCAAAGTTGGCACACGTCAAATTTATTTGTCGAAGGTTCTCTAAGAGAGAACCATTGATTACTGTAAATCTTTGATCACAGATTACAAGATCTTTGACAAAGAACTTTGATAGTGTAATACAGGCCTATATCAAAACAAACCTAAATTTATGTAACATGCATAAAATATAATCTATTCTGTTCAGACAAAAACATAAAATACAGCACTACTTCATTAAAACACAATAATTGTGTTTTAAAATCTCAAAATATTGTTGTGTCCTACATATGTGTTATTAATGAAGTTTATGAAACGTCATCAAAGTTATTTTATTAGTTATCAAATAAAATAAGAAACTTCTATATTGAAAATTTCAAGTCATTTTATTATATCATTTAAATTTACCAATTATTGCTAATTACAATCAACATTTTATTCTATTAAACAATAAAAATTAAAGGTCATTGCCAACTCAAAACAAGAATTCTGTACTAGAAAAAAATTATTGTGAAAAAAAGAAAGTACTGTAATATACAAATAAATACCCTAGATTAACATTTATTATTTTAATGTTTATCTACATTTACAATAACATTGAATCCTTAAACAAAAAGTTGATTTTTTCCATTTAAAATACATTGTGGTGTTTTATTAAACATGTATCAAGAATTGTAATTTTATTTGGTTTATTTTATACAAATTAAAATGTTTAGGGCATTCTTTATGAATCCGTCAGTTACACAACTCTTTTGCCTTTCTTTTCAGTGTGTGATTGTCCTTATCAGCATTCACTGTCTTTCTTTTTTCATTGTGTCAGTAACACTTCTAGAACAGTTATTTAGTAATATTTTACTAAATGTATAGAGACACTTATCAATAATTTTCTTAAAACTGACCCCACAACTATCACAGTTACTCTGTGTCATTAGACCTAGATTACAAAACTCAGAATTAGTTTCTCTCAATACTTTTCTTTGGTTAGATGCTGATAAAAACTCTCCTTCATACCTTTCAGATGTTATAGTTTTGAACACTTTGAATCAGTGTTAAAACACAGTTAAAACTGTGTCGTCACCAGTACGGTGGCAACAGAGCATGCAACTGAAGGCGGGAAGTTGGGCGACTGCTGTGACGTTTCGTCCGAAGTGGAGGGGAGCATTCCCGGCCTGTAGTATAGTGTGGCCTTGGTAGAACCAACTGCTGCAAAACAAATTTCTCACGGGCGACTGCGCTGGGGGTCTTTAGAAATTAATTCCGGGAACCTTTTGACTCTAGTATGTACATCTCGTACTATGTTTCTACTAATTTTAAGTAGCTTTTAAGAGAACGTCCTTTTACAAGTTTTAAACCAAGAAAGAATAAACTGCAACATATATATATATATTTAACGTGCACATATTTCAAGAAACACAACTCACAAAGTTTATAAACAATCTTATAATACTAAACCGAAAGTCATATTTCAATGAAATTGCATTGTGAAAATGATTTAAAAGTTTTCTTCGGTAGTTTTCCATTCTAACAACGTAACCAGCCAACTATAAACATAAATCTTAGGTATAATTCTTCTAGCAGAACTATTTTCAATTGCAAGCGGTTATTGATATTTATGGGCTACTTTAAATTAGTACTATTTAATAACTCCATACATTTATTGGTAGTCAATGTTAAAGTGATTTGTGTTTCCCGATATCAATTCTCTACTTGGTATATTTATATAAATCTATCTTTATTCCTATTGGAGAAGCTTATTCAATACTTAATTAAATTTATATCTAAGAATGTACAACAATCTGGAATATGACTTTTATTTCGGTTCTTGCTCACGTGTATAAAGACGTAACGAAGGGCTTTTAACAGATTTGGACGGATTGACGATGAAGGACGAATTGCTTATTTCACATAAGGTTTGTCAGGGATACATAGGGAAATACCAATAACTAAACACATCTATATATGTAATCAAATCATGTCTATTTGTGATCTATTATTGTAACGGTATCAACTGAGAACGGTTGAACGTATACAGCTGCGGTTTCCTAGCTCCGCA
>JAGFPH010000798.1:261205-271949 GCA_018207615.1 Philaenus spumarius
CATAGCTTCAGCTGCTTAGTGACGTCATTATAACATGTAAGCAGTCGAGGTGAAGTGTTAATTATTTGATGCTGTGATGGGGAAGGGGTGTGGTAGTCGAAGTATCGCTATAAATACAGTAATATAAAGGTGAAAGTTTTGTACGCATTCAGCGATTTAATTCAACAATTACTAAAATAACAAGTGATGTAATTGTTAGTTGTCATGGCGACGGTGACATGATTAACGGAGGTTCAATAGTTGAGTGTATTTATTTCCAAAATAAGATGAAATAAACCATGACGCTATGTCGCAAAAAATGTTGTCAACAGATTATAAAAAAATCTATTATGGTTTATTTACAATAAAAGATTTATCTACCATTTTTGTATTTTTTTCATATCTTGGATAAAGTTAAAACAAAATACGTAATGTTTGCAGTAAAACATTCCGCAACTGCGAATTGTCTTACGACAATAATTTTTATTGAAACGTTTAAATTATTTGTGACAACTTTTAGTGAGAACCAATGTAGTAGATAAATTTCAAAACTTCGGAGAAGAAATGTTGGCACAGAAAACACATGTATATGAAATTAAAATAACCATGGGAAGAAAGACGAACAACAAAGGCAAGAGGATCAAGTGGAAAGAGAGCTCAGAGTGAAGTAGTGTAGGGCAAAGAAATGGAGAATACAATAAATAAAGAACGGATGAAAGAGAGAGTGGTGATAAAAATGTAGAGTGAATAATAGAGGTGGAATGGAAGATAGAGTTGAGAGAAAGAAGAAGAGTGGGTAAAAGAGAAGTAGATTCAAATAAAGGGTGTGAGAGAAAATATAAAAAAAGAGTAAAGAAGGAAAAGTGAAGGAAAGAGACAGCGTGACAGAGAAAGGATATAAAGAAGGAGATCAAAGGGTAGAAATATAATGGATAGAACCGAATAAATAGAAATGGAAAGAGAATGTACGAAATAAACAGAGGATGAGAAAGATAGAATAGTGGAACAAAAGAGATGTCTAGGGAGAGTGTTTGAAAGAAATACTAGGAGTGAAATAGACATACAGGGATAGAAAGAGACGGAGAGAATGAAAGAGAGAGAGGAGAGAAAGAATCGAAGCACAAGATTGAGAGAAATATAAAAACAAGGAAAACTAAAGAAAAATAAGGGGAGAAATAAATGGAATGGGAGACAAAGAGAGATGAAGGGCCAAGATAAGAGATACAATAGGACAGGGTGAGTGTGAGAGGGAGAAAGGGAAAGAGAGAAAGACTGTAAAGGTGCAAGATCGACTGAAAGTGAGAGCAACGGAGAGAGAGTGAGTTAAAGGGATGGAAAATAAGAGGTAACGAAATTTAGAGGGATTGGAGAGAAAGATACAGAGAGAAAAAGAGAGTAAAAATAGAGATAGAATGTAAAAGGTATTTGATAGTAGGAAACGGAAAGTGAGAGAAATAGTGGGGAGAAATATTGGGGGAGAGAGCAGAGAAAGGAAGAGGGAGATTGTTAGAGAACTATTGAAATAGAAAGTGGAGAGGGACAGAGATAAGTTTACAAGTATGAATATTGTTTACCAATTCCCTTGCAATAAAACTAAAAATAATAAGGGCCGTGAATTACTATCATCATATAAAGTTGTTATCTATCAACGTTGTCTGGTTTCTAAGTTATAAAATATACTGATCAGATAATTCCTTCACAGACTCTAGTAACAAGGTCAATTGGAAAATACATTGAAGGGGTTTGTCGATAGACTTGGCAAAGGCGCAATACACAGTTTAGTTTGTTTTTAACAATCATTGCGAGAGTGGGTTCAGTGTAATTTACAGGATTGCAAAATCAATATTGTAAGCATTTATTTCGGGCTGTACTAACCGATGTGTCTGGTAACAAGCAATACTTCCATAGTTGTTGGGTGTGTACACTAGCGATTGTAAAACTTGTTGACAAATATACGTGATCTAGTAAAGGAACTATTTGACTGTCCTGCAAAACTATAATTGTTCAGCTACACTCTCAACCATCAAATCTTGTCAATGTTTTCGTAAACACTTTTCCAAAAGTGAAAGGTTAAAATTTACACCCTGAGCCTGCCCTGGTTATAGCTAAAATTGGCGAGCCGGTTTTTAGTGTTTTGCAAGCTTATTTTTAAAAAATCTCCAAAAATAGTAATTCTACCCCAATCCAAAAGTGTTCTGTACCTTTTTAATAGAGAAAAGTTCAAAGAATTCATATATTAAGTTAAAAAATTTATTTATGTAAAATTGTAAAAGTTATTAGGTCAAGAAAAAAAATGTTCACTAGCCCCCAGCAGAGTTCCTCCATGCTATGTACATCTCATAAGCTCATACTTCGACAGCAGATGGTTCCAGGTTGCTGACTCATCGAGGCAGGAGTTCCCCAAGGCTCAGTTCTTGGTCCGTTGCTGTACCTTCTGTACACTAACGATGTGCCAGTCATCCCCAAAGTATCAATGCGACTCTTTGCTGACGACGCTATGTTCTACTATAGGACTCTGAACCTGGAATATGGCTCGTCGGTCATTCAACAGCAGTTGGATGCCCTAAAGCCGTGGCTCAGGATGTGGAGAACTGCAGTGAACACAGACAAAACGCAAGCCATCCAATTTTCTCCACTACGTAGATTTCCTAAAGTCCAATTAACTCTTAACAAATTACCCATAGCATGGACCCGTCAAGTCAGATACCTTGGAATCACGCTTGACACTAAATTAAACCTGTCCTACTATGACAAGCAAACTTTGTCAAGGGCTAAATCTGTCCGTGGCAGACTCCTTCCTGTCATAAACGCCAAGAGCCCTCTACCACTTCGTATCAGATTGTCCATGTACAAAACATACATCAGACCGGTACTTACGTACGCAGCTCCAGCTTGGTATTCTATACTATAGGTTTCTTGGAAGAAAAAGTTGGAATCCTTCCAGAACAAAACTCTCCGTAGGATCACCAACTCTCCATTGTACGTATCGAACGTTACCACCTCTAAAGGGCACAAAATCCCCACACTCGAGGACTTCATCCTAAAATTAACAAATAGGGTCAAACACAGAGCCCAAGGGTCTCGACACTCACACATCCATCAAATCATCACTGATCCTGCACCTCCGCAGGTCAGAAGAAAACGCCCCTTATGTCTGGTTTACGAACTGCCATAAGTATCCAAAAACCCAAGCTCAATTCTTAAACACCACACACTTTCGTAGTCAATCCCAGAGTATCCCATCGGTTCACCATCTCGTTCTCCCTCAAAATTTATTCCAAATTTAGTCATTAAAAGTTTTAATAAAGTCATTTTTCAGTTTCAGACAAGCAGCCATTGTTTCAAAACAGATGCTGTCTTAACACCAAGACTGCGGTCTTGCCAATTTGCTAGAAAGTTTCTCAAAACAATGTCGGATGAAAATATGGACGTAGAACATTTCATTGACTAGGTGAAAATGCATTAAGTAATTTGGAATTTGAGCCATGACGATTAGAAGCATATATTAAAGAATTATATAAATTAACAAATAATCCAACAATTGTATAAAATGATATCTACATTTAGGAACATATGATTATTTATAATAGATCTATGATTATTTTATCTTTTAAAATGTATAGTTTATCAAAAGGAAACGAAAAGCAATTAAAAGGTGATATATGTATCTTTAATTCCGTATAGTATACAAATGTTCAATTTTAACAAATACTGAAACAATAATGTACTATTCATCTCGGTTGGCGACAAATGAGAGACTACCAACGTTTTTGGCGCTGGCACCGACAGGGCGCAGATACACGCAGCAAATGTGCACCGATCCTAACATACAGTGCTGGTGTTCTAACCATGCATTGACTAGACTTACTTGTTATCCCAGTGTGAAAAATACAACTCCTTACAAGATTTTCAAGGATCTGTTTGAGTTGTGAAATCGAAATGTATTATGTTTCAACAAAAACACACGTTTTTATGTATGCTTCCATTTACTATGATGTGTTGAGCGACATTGTATGCATCTCAGTCTAGCCCTGCATCTGGTAAGTACTTACAATGTACACAATATACATGACTCTTCTTCTCTACACTAATTCTTCTGATTACTTCGACTTTCTGTAAAAAATCTCTAAGAATGTACAACAGTGTTATTAGCTAATTTTAATCTAAAAGATGACCCATTGCAGTAGCTCTTATGGTGAGACCTAAAGGTTGGGTAGGTGGTTAATGAGCACTGATCATGGTCCCCAGAACAAGGTTTGTAGTGTCGAAACATTTGATGTATATACACATTTTAAATATATGTGTTTGCACTCTAGCGAACTATTTTGGTACACGCGTTGGTTTATTAAAACGAGTTCGTCAGCCAAAAAATCCAACAACCGTAAGCACGTTTTTTGACCAAACAATTTTTTTTTTTTTTTTTTTTTAATTCCTCGGTCTAGACTTAAACTTTTTGGGGTTTGTCCTAAAAAAATAAATATAGGACATTATTCTGCATATTTTGTTTTTCATAAAGAACTTACAGTCCCCTCTGGTTGCTTATAAATCGATCGAAACGTGGGGGGTTTTTACCGTGAGGGCAGTTTTTGATCCGAAACCGACGGGTGGAATGTTAACTCACAAAGCAGACCGTAACCTGAGGCCGCAAGGTCGAGTTGCTAACTCGCAAACCCACGTGAACCAGTGCTGTGGGGTCTGAGGTGCAAACAAACTCTGCTTATATTCCGTGCACGCAGGCAGCTATTCAGCGCCTTCGTGAGTAGATCAATTTCCCAAATAGTTGGTTGAAACATTGAAACAAATAAATTTAATTTTGGAAATTCGCTCAACTCACGTCAGCTGTTCAGCTGCGCCATCACACTAATCTATTTCTATAACGGCCAACAACTGTCATCGATAGTGTTCTACTTACTATAATTCACTTAAACTGCTGTTTACAATTCCCATTCTTGAAAGTGATTAGACTATCGAAAAAATTTAACAGAATTTCATTGATTTACACCGTTCTGAGCTTTTTGCAACAATTTGTTTATTTTAATTTTCCAGAAAAACTTTGTTTTGGAAATGTGATTTTCTTATTATAATATCTAGCCTAATGTACCTTTTTTGTCACATTTAATATATTTCTGATTCATAATATGTATACATGTACAATTGTATTTTTTTCCAATGCCTAGCTTATAAATTTCCGTTTTAGCTTTTTTTCCCATTTGTAATTCAAACTATAGTATAATCAAACTGGAATTGAGGGTGTACGAAGGGTTGTCTCACTCTGACGCTAGCACCACTCTAACGACCTATACCTGCCGCGGGCTACCCACGCGAGTTATACCTATTGTGCTTCTCTCGATCTAAATTGCATTTATTTAACATTTTAAAATTATATATGTTTATTCTTCCCTTCCCTACAAGAAACCAAACAAATTAGACAATAGACAAACAAAATTAGAAAAATTTAAACAATGCATAATTTATTTAAATTGAGTCACTCATTTTCTAGCAAACAGTCGTCCGCTAACAGGTGCTGTACACCCATCGTGTGTTAATGTTCAGTGTTTGTGATGTGTATGTTTGTGTGTTTATTTTAGTATTTTAATATAGTGACGACCTCTCACGGGCGAGCTTCTAATGATAGAAAGCGTATCGTAAAAAGTTACAATAAGTCACAAGACGGAGAAAGTTCAATAAACTCAAACATTGTTGATGTTGGTCTTCAGTAATTATACTTTGTTTGGTCTCTTTTTTCTTGTAATTATGTGTATAATATAAATATATTATATTTCATTTTCAAATATCAAATGAGGTTAATTAAATTTTATAAAGTGATCCCAGTAGGTGACTCATTGGCTGGCTTGGAGGTACATAGTTGTATGTAGGTCACCAGTTGTGCGTGTGTGTGAGTGAACTTCCTTCAGCACTCAAAATTTTATAGAATTATAACATTAGACGAAAATGTCAAAACATTTACTGCACGGTTCCGTGTATAAGAAAATCTATAATAGTGTATTCTTCACTAGAACGGGATTCATGCTTTAGATTTGTAAATGTTAACTGTCAGGGTTGTTGGTAGATACCAGCAACCAATAACAACTTATAGAAAATAAAATAATAATTATTAAGAAATAAATTTACAAAAGAAGACAAATTAAATTAGAAGGCAATTCATCGTAGAGCGGAAGTCCTAAACGGATGCCCGGTATAAGGTTACAAACTCAGGACAGCATACGGTACGGCAGCTTTTCCAAGCACGCAGGCCAAATCTGTAAGAGGAGAAAATAATGTCAAATGTACCGAAATCGTTAGCCAATGATAAGGAACCAATATACAAACGGACCAACCAGAAATGAGTCAAGTACACGCGAAAAAGAAGAAGGTGGGGGAGCAACGCGTGGAAAACGGAGGTCTGTACCAATTTTTCAACGAAGAAGGAAACACCTAATAATTTCATGGGCTAACAATCAACACAACAAGTCTTCAAGCAACCATTCCTCGGCGATATAAAAAAAGTGAAAGTGTCGGGCAGTAAATCGGTGTGTGATAAAAGTGCGGGCGACATAATTTGGATAATAATCCAAATAAAATCAATAAAGTGAAAAGTGAGGAAAGGGGAGGAAGGATGTTTAAAGTTATGTAAGTAGTTTTAATATTTTTCTAATTGTAAGACAGATCTCGCGCGATCTCGGATAGTAAGAATATTTAAATTGAGAGACGAAAACATATATCAGCACTTTAATCTTAGATCTACATTAGCGCAGGATGTATTTAGTTTTATTGGGACTGAGCCATTAGGATTAGCTACTAGACGTAGAGTTGTTAAGCAATCGGGGACGGTTCACAATCCAACAGTAAATATTTAAACCAAGTTTTGTTAACACGTAATTACACTGTAAATGGAAAATTGATGCATTAGATAAATTCACTCTTTAATTGTTATAAATTGGTGTGTTTAGGTAGCCTGGAGGGCCTATTTTATGTTTTCAGTGACGTTAATAACTGTTGTTGGATTTTAATTAAATGTTAAATGGAGCCTGATGTGAGGCTATAAATTGAAGGAGTAAAATAGTGAAATATTGTTTAGTAAATTGTAGAATCGGTTGAAACTGAAATTTTTTAGAAATTTGATGAATATATTTAGATTTTTAAACTCATATGTCTCTGTAATTATTAATACTTAGTCTCTGGAGTGCCCTCACAAGCCAAGAGAAGCGTGCCCTAGTTGAGTGATTCTAGTGGAGCCAATAGAAGAGTTATGCATTTGTTTAATAGTTACATATTTAATTCAAAATTAAGATCAAAGTCTAAAAGTTTTTATAAGTCTGACATAACTTACTCGAATAGTAAAATGTTCCGGTCAGTGTAGAGAAATGTGACGTCAGCAGTATGGTTAATCTGCTTTTTTAGATGTACCACTGTTATTTGTTTAGTTTATTTCAAAACTACTACGATTTATACGGTTAAAGTGCGATATTTCGCAATTCCGAGACTAGATCCAACAGTGGGTCATTTAGCAGATTTGACTATAGTTGTGGACAGCGTAATTCTGAACCAGGAAAAGGCTAATAGCGTCTAACATGAACAGCGGATTTGAAGCGATCCAGGTCCAGAGTTACGCTGTCCACAACTATAAATCAGATTTATTTTCAGTTTAGTGAAAACAAAGAAAAACTAAATTATGAAACTACAGCCTCTAGTAACGAACCAATACAAGTAATGACCTTACATAAACAAAGAAATACATAGCGACTATTCTCTCTCTGACGTAGATATTTTAACAGCCAACATTTCCTTGATTCGGTTTATTTATTTAACTTAAGACACTAATTACAGTGTTTAGTTCTCGACACGTCATTAATACATTCTTAGACACAATTATTATCTAATCTCACTATAACTTTTTCTACATACACAACATTGAACAGCGATAAACCCGTTTTAATATGTTACGTGTCTCATTTATGTACATTTGCAGTAAGACACAACTGCCTACGTGAACTAGATGAGGAAACTGCTTCTTGAAATAGAAGCAGAAAAAATACATGCCTCTTGAATGAACTGCCTTATTGAACTACCTGAGTGAACTTCCTGAGGAACTGCCTGTGGAAATTTCCTTAATTAATTGTCTGAGTGAACCTAAAAGGAACTGCTTCTTAAAACTGAAGCAGAAATGCCTTCTTGCATGAACTGTCTGAGTGAATTGCTTCCTGTGGGAACTGCCTGCGAGAATTGCTTAAAGGAACTGCCTGCGATAACTGCCTGAGTGAACTACCTGAGGGAACTTTCTGAGAGAACTGCCTGGGAGAACTGTTAAAGGAAACTGCCTCAGTAAAGTACTTAAGTTAATTGTCTTCGGAAATCGCCTGAATTAACTGCCTGCGGAAACCACATGAGGAAAATAGCTGAGCGAACTTCTAGATTGAACTACTTGAGGAAACGGCCTGAGTGAACTGTTTGCGGTCCTGAATAAACTGCCTGAAGAAACAGCATGCCAAAACTGCCTGAGTGAACTTCAGGAATGGAACTGCTTGAGGAAATTGCCTGAGTGAACTGCCTTCTGAAATTAAAAAAATGAACTGACTCCGAAAACTGTCTGAGTGACCTGCCTGAGGAACTTCTAGAGTGAACTAGGAAAGTGTCTGCGGAAGTTGCCTGAATGCACTGCCTGAAAGAACAGCCTGCGAATACATCCTCAGGGAACCGCCTTAGGGAACTAACTGAGGGATCTGCCTGAGGGAATTCCTAAAGAAACAATTTTAACATTATTCGGAAGCCTATTGCAAAACCGTAAGTCAGAGTAATAAACACTAACTCTCGATCTTTGTATCGAGAGCTGCAAAATTATTTTACTTCGGCTCGCATTAAAACGCCGAAGCATTGAAAATCTTGCGAAAATTCTTGTGGCTGTCTGTCTGTGGACACGATATATGCACATACAGGCGTCGTAGGAAACTTCTGGTGGTGCCAAAATCTTGAGAGTTTTCAGCTTTCTAGCGTAAGTTGTAGCACTTAAGGGCCACGTTTTTGGGTCAAATTTTGAAAATACAGTGTATGGTATCGTTTTATATGTTTTTGGATACGGAAAACCCGATTTTGATAGTTAAAGAATTGTAGCGCTTCGGGGTCACGTTTTTGCTTCAAAATTTTGAAAATACAGTGTGGGGTATCGTTTTATATGTTTTTGGGTACGGGAAACCCAATTTTGACAGTTAAAGAGTCGTAGCGCGTAGGGATGACGTTCTTCGGCTTGCATTAAAATGCCGAAGTATTGAAATCTTGCGACGTGACAAAAACGTCACATTTATCAGAATTTAAAAAAACAAGAGCCGAAGTCTCGAAAAATGTTCCATCTTTTCATCTTGTTTTGCGAGTTATGATTACAGTGGTTGTTAATTTATTTCAATTACTCTGTGGTTTGATTTTGAAAAAGTTAAAATTTCATAAGTTCAAGGTATGTAAAAAGAGTATGCTTCTTGTTAAAATACGCTTACACCACTAATTACGATATCGCTGAGACATTTTTTTTAGCCAATGGAGTTCCCAGATCTCCAGCGAGAATAGTGTTATAGGCGTAGAAAAGCTACTTCATCGTGTCGAAGCCAGCATACGATAAGAAGGTGTGAACTTTACTCTCACAAATAAAAATATGAAATTTCAAGTTTTTTTGTGTTTTTCCTCTATAATGGAGAATATTTTTGTTTACATAATTTAGCATTAAATTCATTATGATTTTAAACAGTTACACTGAACCAGTTGTCACTGTTAAGCAGGTGCTATGCGTAACGGTTTCTTATAACAAGCACATTGCCTATGTTATTCGGATAAAGTGTCTTCAAAATCGGATAAGCAGTTCTTGAGAAGGAAATAAACACTTTTCTCTTTACTATATATAGTACACTGTGTACCACAGATTTAGTGTTTTAATCTACAGTTAATATTTAGTCTGCCTGTTAAATATACGTAATGGAGTGGAGTCTATATTTTTGCTGTTTAAAGGAGAATTAGATGAAATTACAGACAGTTAAAGCTTATTTTTAGCACCCAACCCTCACGCAAGTACATTTGTAATTGTAGTTTTATTCTTGTCGGATTTGTGCTCTAAATAACAGTTGAGTGATTTTTACAAAACATTTTGAATTTAACAAATCCATGAAAAGAGTTTAAAACTCTGCTTAGTCTAGCATTCAGGTCAAACTACTTACTGCAAACATACTTTGATTGCACGAGTAATTTTAAATGGAAAATAAAGTGAATTTATTAAATTGATTATCTGGCACTGAATGGGCGGAGTGTTTTAAACGTGGTGCAATGCATTCCTTTAGATTACTTAAAGCCAATAAAATGTTATGCCCTTGCGTATATTCATCAGTCTAAGGGACTGCCCTAAAGACATACACTCACAGGCAAACCCATTTACGGGAAACAAGGTTGGCATTGATCCAGGATCTACCCAAACTTTGTTACAACCCGGATGAAGGATGCGAGGGCAATTCTGAAAGGAAATATTAAGAGAAAAGGATTACAAACATTTTAAAAAAGAAATCGGTTATTTTATTTAGGAAAGTTGTGTTCATTTTGTGTTAAGTGCGATTTTTAGAGATAAATAAATAAATAGAGGGGGAGAGATAGAAAGAGAGTAAAAAGAGACGGGAAGAGACCGAGATAAAGGGAGACAGAGAAAGACGATGAAAGAGTAGGCAGAGCGACTGTCAGAAAAAGAGAAACATTAAACATGTCAGGATGGTGAGAAAATATATAGAAAAAGAAAGAC
>JAGFPH010000798.1:280206-300022 GCA_018207615.1 Philaenus spumarius
TACATGAGCCAATAGTGAGATTGCTCAAATTACTTGCGATTGCTTGACATCAAATTCTTAAGTAATTATTACTTATCCGATTACTTATATTTATACCTAGTTACTGAATAAGCTCAGGAAATAGATACAAGACTAATTTAGGAAACAAAATTACTAATTCAACGACGTAATAATATTGTTTGAAACTATTCCACAGTATTGCAAAGTTTATAATACAAGAACACAAAGTAGTGAAAATAAGTTATAAATAAAAACACTTGTTTGTTTATATGGAATTAAAGTTTAGTTCCGTCTTATATAATTCAGGCTCATAAATAAAGTTTATTAAATAGAGTTTATTAGATGTAAAATTTTAATCACCGTAAATCCAGCTAAATGAAAATGTCGCTTATTAATTCAATCCGTCTTGGGCTAAAATCTCTTTACCACTAAAACAGTTAAACAATTTATTTTATGTAGAACATCAAATTAAGTATTTAACATTAAAAAGTTTAAATTAAACAGGAAAGTTTTGCTTTTCATTGCAGTATTTAAATGTTGGTAATAAGTACATTTTTGTTGGTTTTATATCTTGCTTGTTTATGTAACTGACATATATTATTTTTACGTTTAAATTTTAAGTACACGTTCGTATCTACTCTACGAGTATATAAATACATGATACATGTTATATAAAATATAATCTGATCACGCAGCCTATTTCCAAAATTAAGTTTATATGAATTAGGGTTTCAAATAACTATTTAAGAAATTAGTCTAATTACGAAGGCGCTGATTGGCTGCCTGCGTTTACGAAATATATTCACCTCCGCCTCCAGCCCCAGCTTAGGCGCTGCTTCGTTTCGCTCGCAAATCGGCCTAGCAGCCTCGGATTAGAAGCTGCCCCCAAGATAAAATCCTCCACAAGGATTTGAACCGGGCACTTTTACAGAATTTTAGGTTTTGATAAATTTTTAGGAACCATACGGGCTACAAACTCTTGTAAAAAATTATCTTCTATATTTATTTTTTCAGATAAAACTCCAAGTGAAGACAGCAAAAATATTAGATAAAATTTTCATTCTAGTACGAAATATCTGAAAAATGTTTTGTTTAGGATTCGAATGAGGAACGCCTAAATCGTTACAATATTTGCAGTTATCTTGCATACATAACCACTAAAATTAGTGAAGTACTAAAGATTCCAAAACAATATTGTTACAAACCGAAGATACATACGTGCTAATATTGTTAGATACATAAGTCAGCAGTGCATATCTTATACATCTAAAACAAATAATCGAAAGTTAAAAAAATAAACGGCACCAGGAACACATACTTTCTCACAAACATATTCAAATTATTAAATAGATGCACTGTGACTTCATAATTGTAGGAGGGGTAGGATAGGTGATTTATTAAAGTAGGAGATTAACTAATAAATATTATTATTATTATCTAGAGAGAAAACTATTTGATCGATTTCGAACAAATTTGCACCAATCACGTCAATTAGGCCTATAGAGATGCACGAAAAAAGGGTTTGTATTTTTTTGAAAAACAACCCTTTTATGGCCAAAAACCCACAAAAATAAGTTATTATTATTAGCTAACAAAGAATTTTTAGAAAGATGAGGTTTTCTGCATATGGTAGGGTACATTAAGGGCTACAAATAAGCCAAATTTTATCAAAATCGTTAGAGCCGTTTTTTTTTATAAAAAAAAATAAATTGCAGTAAAAACCGTACAAGTGAGATAACATCGACCAATATCGGTAGATATCAGGGTAGCTCAGATGGCAGAGCGTCACGACGGAAACGTGAAGGTCCCGGGTTCAACTCCCGGTCTTGGTCTATGTTTTTTCACTCGTAATTTAATTAAAAAATAACTGTTTTTGTGGGGTTTTTTGGCCAAAAAGGGGGTTGTTTTTCAAAAATTTTCAAAACCCTTTTTCGTGCATCTATATAGGCCTAATTGACATGTTTGGTGCAAATTTGTTCGAAATCGATCAAATAGTTTTCGCTCTAGCTTTGTATACATACAGACAGACATTTTGTAAAAACCAGTTTTTTGGACTCAGGGGGTCCCAAAATGGATATTTCCACAAAAATCTCAACATCGATTTTTTTTTGCGATCACTATACTTTCTCTATACTATAGTATAGTGAGAGAGCAAAAAATTTTGCTTTGGTTGAAAGATTATTGGTTGCTGCGATTTTTGTGCATGGTAAGCATGTTTGTTATTCGTTACTCCTGCAACCAGTTCGACACAATGACAGATAAAGCTGATTAGGTTAACCAACTTTGAAAATTTAAAACTGATTTAGGTTAGAAATCGTTTTTAATAACTTGATTCAAAGATATATGTGCAATAAATTAACTCTAAAAATATAAAGTAGTTTTAGTTTATTGTATACAAATAATTTACCTATCTGTGACCCAAATATTGTTCCTAATAACGGCAACATTGTTTCTAAATATTATTCTAATAGAATAATGCATAATGTTGAATTACAATATAATGTCTTTCCTCCCCTTTTTGAAGGCCTAATAATAATACAAATAATAGTGTTATAGCCGTTAAACACAATACATGCAATACGCAACAGTTACATTATTTTTATAATAGTTATTATCGGTACATAACATCACATCACAAGGTCATATTAATTCAATGAATAGAAAGCTTTTTGCTTTTTTAAAATAACAGTTTTAATAGTTTGTTCAGGCAAAGTTCTTGCATACAGAGGTAGTTTATTGAATACAGTATACTGCTGTTAATAATAATTAATGTGTTTTAATGATTTATTTCTAGTATTGTAACCATATTTCATTAATATCTGCGTATCACTTTTTTGTGCTGCTCACAGTACTGTTTAATGTCTCTACATTTAACGAGACAACGATCGTTTCGCCTTTCGATCAGGCATTTAAATTCATAAACAATAATTGACATTATTTTAATGCACGTCAAAAATATCACATAAAGTTTTACACACCAAACATTACATAACGCGATTAAATTTTTGTTTTAATAAATTTAAAAAAACAAACGAGTATTAATTTAATGTACATAAATCCCAACGCAAGGGTCTAAAAATTCAACAATTACATTTATTAAGCTTGCACATGTACTCGTGTCTATCACTGCACCGGCACTGATTGGGTTGTTAGTCTATTACGTGGTGGAGATCGTATTGGTTTTGGTGGGGGTCCGCTCTGATAACAATGTCAAAAATACTGTTTGATTGGAAATGTGTTTTTTTTCCCATTTAATAGACTGTTTGGGTTTGAAATAGTAGCTGCATAAATATGGAATTCTACTAAAACGTTCATATTTGGTAGCAGAGCACACAACCAATCCAAGTACGCAGAACATTTATTGGAAACTGGACATAAATATAGCAATATACAAAAAAACATGCACATTTTGAACACATGTTAAAAGGACCGAATATGAACGTTTATTTATCTCATTAATTTTTTCGCACGTGAATCAAATTAATCCGCACGTGATTTTTCAGCGGATCCAACTAGTTATAGTTATTAAAATAAATGTTACACAAATCTTTACATCTATATATATATAATCAAAATACCACTCACTGACTCATCACGAAATCTCAAAAACCACCGAACGGATTGGAATGAAATTTAATATGTAGCTTTATCTAGGGCCCCAGGTGCTCGCTAAGAAAGGTTTTCAAAAAATTCGAAATTTTAGGGTAGATTTGGGGGTCTTAAAGTTACTAAAAATCACCATATTTAACTTTGATTTGTCCCTCCGTGATTTTTGGTAACTTTGAGTCCCCCAAAACTAACCTAAAATTTCGAATTTTTTTAACCTTTCTTAGCGAGCACCTAGGGCCCTAGAGAAAGCTACCAAATTTAATTCCAATCCGTTTGTGTGGTTTTAGAGATTTCGTGATGAGTGAGTCAGTGAGTGGTATTTGGATTATATATATATATAGATTATCATATTTTATCGATAGTGAAACACTATCTTATTATTATTATTATTATCGCACAACTCCAACCCATAATAAGTATGTTTAAATTAAGATTTCTTACCGTTGAATGTGTGGACTTTTCCGATTGCACATCATAGATTAAAATATAGGCTTTACTATGTCAGGAGTCAAATGCGTGTTCACCGATTACTCGACGTCTAGGGTCGATGACATTTCCTTTTGGTCCTCCCCACCCTGTATAGTACTAGGACAACCTTATCATCTCGCTAAAACTACAAACATATTTTTACAGATCAAAATTTACGATTCGAGGAAGAAATCTGAAATTATTGAAATTAAAAAAATATGTTTTTGTTTCAGTTTCAAAGACCATCGAAGAACTGCGGTTAGAGTGGAAGACCTTGGAGCCGGTCATCATGGGTAAAGGACTACGAATGCCTCAGTTTGAAATCGTCGGTATCCATGCGTCAAATTGTCAGGAATCTTTTCAAATTGGTAAATTGTTTGTTGAACCTATAATGACAACATAGTAAGTAGGAATGTATCTGTGGTGTGTATCAAAGCACATCATTTCACTTTTGTTAGTAGAAAGTTTGATACCAACTAACAAAGTTATGGAAACAGTATACTGGTATGATATAGTAAAACTTGAACCAAGGCCATAGAAAGAAGGTAGGGTGTTAACAACCCCCCTCCCCCCGAAATCCCGAAATTTAGTAGTAAATATTAATATACTAGGTTTACAAAGTGCAAATTAAATTATAAAACAGACAAGACAACAGAGGAACGAGCAACATATTTTACAACATTGTGCATCGCATGCATACTGATATTTAGATTTACTTGATTAAACTACAACGTACAATACACATGGATGCAGTAGGTTACAGCCTTACTCTCTTGTGAGCTTGATCTGATCAATTAAATAGGAAAACTATGAAGGTTCAACAAAAATACTTTACTCTAAAAAAACACGCTATGCATTGTGTATTGATAATACACCCAATACGGGAGTTGGCGTGCGAAGCACACTATGCTCTGTGTATTGAAAATTCTGCCAATACGGGGGTTGGTGTGCGAAGCACGCAATGCATTGTGTATTGAAAATAATCCCAACACGGGGGTTGGCGTGCGAAGCACGCAATGCTCTGTGTATTGAAAATACTCCCAATACGGGAGTTAGCGTGTGAAGCACACAATGCTATGTGTATTGAAAATTCCCCCAATACGGGGGTTGGCGTGTGAAGCACGCAATGCATTGTGTATTGAAAATACTAACAACACGGGGGTTGGCGAAGCACGCAATGCATTGTGTGTTGAAAATTTCCCCCAATACGGGGGTTGGCGTGTAAAGCACACAATGCTATGTGTATATAAAATTCCCCCAATACGGGGGTTGGCGTGTGAAGCACACGATGCTCTGTGTATTGAAAATTCTCCCAATACGGGGGTTAGCGTACGAAGCACGCAATGCACTGTGTATTGAAAATACTCCCAATACGGGGGGGGGGGGGTGGCGTGCAAAGCAAGCAATGCTCTGTGTATTGAAAATTCTCCCAATACGAAGTTGGCGTGTGAAGCACGAAATGCTCTGTGTATTTAAAATTCTCCCAACAGGGAGGTTGGCGTGCGAAGCACGCAATAACCTGTGTATTGAAAATTCCCCCAATATGGCAATTGGCGTGCGAAACACGCAATGCATTGTGTATTGAAAATACTCCCAATAAGGCGTGCATTGCACTGTGCGTCGGCCACTTCTCAAAGTGTTCAGTGCCAAGTTCACATGTGCGTCCTTAGCAGTGAACGTGTTAAAAGGGTTTACATTCAAATTCCCGGTCCTGACCTGACCCCTCTCCCCCCGCCCAAAAATTTTCCTTGACTTGAACACAGAATCACTTACAGTGCAATTTTACTAATGGTTTACAGTTTACACGAACGACCACTACACGCCGTAAAATTGGTGTGCGATCTCCCGGCGTCGTGTTATAGGGCCTTTGTTTTTTGACAAATCTGTAAATTGTAGGGTTTATCACAACGTAATTGAACAATTTATAGCCTTGTTATTACCACAAACTATATCGCTGGTTCCAGCAGGATAACGCAAAGTGTGATACTTCTACCATAGATCATGAACAATAAATAGATCTTGCATCCATACGGCAGCAGTGCGGCGAAAATTACGTTGTCGGTAAAATAGTGTATGATCGCGCCGCGAGGTAGCGCTAGGGAGAAATCATTGGTAGCATTGGTGTTTCACACAGCTTCCCTTGTTTCCCCAATAGATAGCGCCACTATCATCGAATTTCCAGTGGAACGAAATATTGCATTGGATCGGAGTTCTATTAGGTTATCCAAATACAATGCTTCTACTGTAACGTACTGTACTGGATATGTTACATTAATGTTTTGGCCGTCGTTTGATATCAAAAGGATTGCTGCCTCCAAGATCAACTCGCCTTACTCCCGCAGACTTTTTCCTTTGGGGATAATATTTAAAAAGTAAGGTTTTTCAAAACAATCCTCATTCACTTGACGAATCGAAGGATAACGTTGAAAGTGAGATTTCAAACATTACTGAGCAAACACTACTAAACGTGGCTGCAAATGTTATGAAACGTATCCGAACCTGCATTGCAAACGGAGGAAATCATTTTGAACATTTATTATAAAAGTATAAAGATAATTTGAATATTGTATAATCATATAATGTTACATTAATTTTTAAAGTAATAAATTCACGTCATCAAAAATAGGGTTGCGTCCTTTTTGAAACGCACGTTAGTTGTTCTGTGAACAGTAGACCTTGCGAAAACACGTGAACTCTGCTCTTTATTGCAGATTTTTATGAAAAAGGATTTTGTCTGATGGAATAATTTAATCTTTAAGGAGATACAAACTGGGATAGATATGGATATAACTTCACCGGTTCAATCCAATAACATACAAGATCTGTCGAATCAATTAGCTAATTATGTTGCATCCGTTTATTCCAATCACAATGCAAATTTGCTGAATAAGAATGTATCGCTTCATAAACCTCTTTTGCCTCAGTTCACATTGTCCTCTTGTAATATCGACATCATCAGCAATATAACTGCAAATCTCAATGTCAAAAAACGGCATGATTCGATAAGGTTCAAGCTAGAGATATGAAATAAAATTCACAAATAATCACAGAACCTATTACACAGTATACGATATATTGTTTTTTATTTGTGGTTTGGTTTTCCCTTAAACAACCTTATATCTTCCTAAAACAAGAGTCAAGAAATAACAATTATTGCACACTCGTTTTAAATGCCTTCAAGGAATATTCATGTAGGCCTACAATTTGAAGAAAGCAGAACAAAGAATTTTTTCGCCGTGATTGAGAAATAAACAGATTTTGATGGTCGATTTGCAGAAGGTCTATATAAAATTGGTTATAGGCCTACTCCAAAAACGAACATTCAAATGCTTTTTTCCACTTTTATACTTTAGCTTATAACTAATTTGTAAAGTTTATATTTGTTATTTAACTAAATTTTTAAATACGCCTAAGCTTTATTTCGTTTATAGTTTTGAATTTGATTTTCGTTCGATGAAGGACTTTTTACAGGTTACAATTTTATAATTTATGTTGCAAGAATTATGCTTTATTACAATGTGTTTAATTTGTAGCTTTATGGTAATACTAAACAAGTTGTTTAAGACTCATTTGTAGACACTGAAGGCAAAATTTAGACCTTACAAGATTACGACACATACTCAAATTGAAAAAAAAAAAGTTTATTGATTCATGGGATTAAAACAAGAATAAGATTATAACACATATTCAAACTGAAAACATTCAAAAAATTAAAAAAAAGTGCATTGATTCATGGGATCGAACCAAGAATTCTTAGAACTGAAGCCACTGACACTAACCATTCATCCATTGAAGTACTAACAATAAATTGTGACATTTACAAGGTGTGTAATAATATTAAACAAAATAATATTTTTTTTAAATCCTTCAAGGAACATTTTTGTTAAATTTAAAATAAAATCTAACAACGCATTCATTTGGTCATAATCGCGCAACACCTAGACAGACAGACGAAATACCGAACGGTCTTGAAACAGGATCTCGCTTACATATGAACTTTCTTTATGTTTAGGTAACTACAGTTGCTTGGTGGCAGAGTTCTATCTGAGTCGCTCCGTTGGTTTCCATCTTGTACAGAGTTACCTCCCTACTATCCTGATAGTAGTCATCTCATGGGTTTCCTTCTGGATGGACGTGGACTCTGTACCCGGTAGGACCACTTTGGGAGTCACTACATTGCTGGCAGTGTCCTCACAAAGTTCTGGTAAGTAGGTATTCTATACCACTCAGGAATAATAGCTTCTGGAACCGAAGCTGTGATCAAATAACTGGGCGTTTCAGTACTCACTTAACGAGATCACTTTTAGGTCCATAAAGTTCACGCAAGTTGAAAACTCGTTATTATACGGCTTAAGGCGTAACTCACGAGTTTGTTTTAAAAATCAAACGTTTGCCATAAACACATTAATAGTGCGTTTCGTTAAATTCAAATTATATAAAGAACATAAATCTATGCTGGTACAAGTACAAGATATGTAAGTAAGCCCATATACAGGGTGTTTACAAAAAACCCTTCAGGACTTTGGGAAATGATTCCTCATACAAAAAGTAAGAAAAAAGTTCCTATAAACATAGGTCCGAAAACGCTTCGTTTTCCAAATATCCGCCATTTTGTTTTTTGTACAAAATAATTCATATCAAGAGAACGGTTTGATTGATTGAGTTCAAACTTGGTATGAAGTTTAAACTGACAATGGTATACCTCAAGAAAAATAAACGATCAAAACAATCGGATGAAGGATAACAGTTAAGTTATGTGTACTAATTGGTTTGTTCAACCCGGTATCCTATACCAACACAGTAAATACTACAATATTGTATGGACATTTGTTGTCATTACCTTTTAACTTAGCTATTATCTTTCATCCGATTGTTTTGACAGTTACACCATCCGATAGGGAATCAAAAGGGCTACAAAAAAGGTGTCTTGACATTTTTCGTTAAAATGTACGGTTTGGGAGTAATTTAGTTTTGAAATTTTCAAACAGCCGCCATTTTGAAACGCATTATTGGATTTAATCGTTTATTTTTTATGAGGTATATCATTGACAGGTTAAACTTCATGCCAAGTTTGAACTCAATCAGTCAAACCGTTCTCTAGATATGAATTATTTTGTACAAAAAACAAAATGGCGGATATCTGGAAAACGAAACGTTTTCGGACCTATGTTTATAGGAACTTTTTTCTTACTTTTTGTATGAGGAATCATATCCCAAAAGCCTGAAGGGTTTTTAGTAAACACCCTGTATTAGCAACTCGTCCTATACCAGGGAGCCCTTATCTACATCTTACTATTGCAAGTGTGCACTGGACAGCTCCCATTAACTGGAACACCCAGGTGTAAAATTTAATGCTTATTAGGTGTAGATATTATATTCAGGGAGCCCTTATCTACATCTTACTATTGCAAGTGTGCACTGGACAGCTCCCATTAACTGGAACACCCGGGTGTAAAATTGAATGCCTATCAGGTGTAGATATTATATTCAGGGAGTCTAGAAAATGTCGCAAATTTCACTAAAGGGGAACAAACAAAAAAGTTTCAATAAACACAGGTCCGAAAATGCTTACTTTTCGAACTATCCGCCATTTTTTTTTGTACTAGACGCCTAATATCTTCGGAAAAAGAAAGGATATTGATATAAAATTTGGTGTAAATATTTGTTACGTAACCTTTTACCATTGTGCAAAAAATGGAAATTGTGTGCTTAAGGGTCGGCTCTAGTTGTCGGCCATGTTGGCTGACACTCCATAACACCAATGTTAAATTAAAATCCAAAATTTTCCTTTATTTTTGATCGGAAAATTATAAACGATATGTTATTTTAAAGCTATGGGCAATATGCATGCAAATGGCTTTTTCAAAACTAATAAAAATATTTTGTTTAATATTTATTAACAATTTAAAACATTGATTTTTAATATTTTTTTATGTTGTCACTATTAATTATAGCATAAACTACCAAGCCATTCGGATGAAGAATTTTACCCCAAGAGTTTGGTATTTTTTTTAAAACGCTATTTGAATAATTGCGGGTTTTAAATGGCTTTACGATGAGCAATGTCCGCGTAACCTACCGCCGCTATAGAGAGTCGCAGGTTGCTTTCTGTTTTACTAGAGCCGACCCTTAAGACCACATGGAAGAAGTGTAAACTTTTTAATACAACTTACGAAATGAGGAAGCACGATGTCCATTTCAGAGGGCATATATTATAGTACTACTTATATACAGTAGAGCTTGACGGAATAGAGCTTTTCAGAAAATGCTTGACAGTAAAATCAGATTCACTATAGAAGTTAACACATCAAAAAACCACAGCGTTGTTTTGTAAACTCTAAAAATGGCGGCCATTTAAAATTTTTAATGTCAAATATCTCCAAAAGAAATTTTTGAAACAAAACAAGTTAATATTTTAGTTACAAACAAAAGATTTTGAAGTGTAAACTTCGGCGCACTAAATATATTTTGAGTTGTGTATAAGTGTAACAGATTGTCCTACGTCATAGGCTTATTCTATAGGCGCACCTCGGCGCTATGTTTGCTGGCGGGTGAATCGGATTTTACCGTCACGCATTTTCTGAAACGTTCTATTCTGAAACGTTCTATTCCGTCACGCATTTTCTGAAACGCTCCTGTGCTTCCTCATTTCGTAAGTTGTGTTAAATAGTTTACACTTCTACCGTGTGGTCTTAAGCACACATTTGTTTTTATTTTTCTCGTTGCTCAAACAGAGTTATTTTCTAAAAACATAATTTCTTGGTAGTTGTCTATAACACTGCTTCCCAACCTGTGGTACGCGTTACCACTAATGGTACGAAGAGGCCACTGCGGTGGTACGTTCTAAGTACGAGTATTTTATGTCGGGATTGTTTGGGCTCGTGCGTCAGAAGCTTTCGTTTTTTTCCCTGACACAAACTTCGAATTGAAGAACTGCTTTGTAGATGAACTGTGGCTGTTTAAGTTGGTGTATTTGGCAGAGTTATTTTGAAAGCCTAATGAGCTCAACCAAGCCCTGTAAGGAAATTATAACACTCCTTTTCGGGTTCATGATAGAGTAAGTGTTATGCAAACGAAGCTGAATCGAGCAGCAGCATACGCGGAACAGACAAGGGTATTGTTGTTTCCAACGCTCGAAAATCTTGTTGAAGAAAACGACCTCAAACAGACATCAAAACACACCGTCTTGGTTTGATTCAAAGCTATAACCTATACTTTCCTGAAGACTTCAGCAAATATTCCTGGATCCAAAACCCGTTTGCTGATGTAGAAGTGGCACCAGAAAACTTTACTGCGAAAGAAAAGGAACAGTAGTATTAACTAAATTGTGACTCAGAACTACTCACAGCAAACATTTTCAAAAATGTCGCTCTTGGACTTCAGGGTTTGAAAGGTTTGCGGACCACGCAGAAGTAGCTGACAAAGCAGTTTAATTTTGTATTCCCGTCACAACTTCTCACCTGTGCGAGACAGCATTTTCTTCACTTGTGTATCTCAAGAACAAAAATCTGAATAGACTTATTAGTGTGGAAAATGATCTTTGTTTAAAACTGAGCAATCTTAGACCTGGCATTCCCAAGTTGGCTTCTAATCTTCAAGCTTAGCCTTCTCATTGAAGTTTTGTATTATATTTTTGTTTTATTTTCGTTACAGTATAATGTTTTTTATTTTTAAATTACGGTATGAATTCCTTGTTCGTATTAATTAATAAAATATTATAACACTGCACAGAATTTGATTTTTCATACTTATGTTTGGAAAAAAAGTTAGTTAGGTTAGTAAAATAACAAATAAATAATAAACATATTCCATACATAACTATCTCCACGTGACTAAGTTGTACGCAAATTTTTTTTGTCTTGTGAAGTGGTACGCCAGGAAAAAAGGTTGGGAAACAATGGTCTATAATACACAAATGTACTAGAGGTTGTAGAAGTAAAGTCTCAAATGCTTAATGGTGACCACTGCTTGCACTCCTTGACAACAGATATTCCAGTCTTATTGCAGAATTTCCTACTCAATGAGCATTTGTATTCATGGTGCATGTTCAATGGAACACTAGCATATTTTAGTGTTGCTGTTAGTAATATCTACCAAGAAAAAATCAAAATAGAGGCTAATTCGAAAACAAAGCATTTCCAGACTGTTCTGTTTATTGAAACTGGTTTTCTTAAATTTCACCTACAGAATAACCTGATGATATTTGGGACAATCTGTAAAAGCCATTTAATGTTTGGATGGTATCAAGGACGTAGCCAGGAAAACTTTCCGGGGGGGGGTCAGGTCAGGACCGGGGATTTGAATTTAAACCAATTTAACACGTTCACTGCTAAGGACGCACATGTGAGCTTGACTCTGAACACTATGAGAAACGGCCGACGCACAGTGCATTGCACGCCAACCCCCTTATTGGGAGTTTTTTCAATACACATAGTTTTCTTATTTAATAGATCAGATCAAGCTCACAAGGGAGTAAGACTGTAACCTACTGTATCCAAGTGTATTGTACGTTGTAGTTTAATCAAGTAAATCTAAATATCAGTACGCAATGCACGATGACGTAAAATATGTTGCTGGATCCTCAGTTGTTGTCTATTTCATAATTTAATTTGCACTTTGTAAACCTAGTATTAATTTTTACTACTAAATTTGGGGATTTCGGGGGTTTTGACCCCCTAACTCCCCCCCCTCCTTGGCTACGGCCTTGGATGGTATAGCTAGGAAACATTCGAAACAGCATTTGAAATTTCTTATCCTATTTTACTCATATGGTGTTAATTTTAGTTGGACAACGTATTTTTCAAAATGATTATTTTTTTATTATAATAACTTGTAACAATATTTTCATGGTTTGTTAATTTTAAACGTTTATGTAAACTTATAATAACTTATACCAATATTCTCGTTCTTTTTCGTTCTCAAAATTTTCTGTACACTGTTAAACATTTGTTATTTTGATCTTACATTAATTTATAAATTAACCTTAGTGGACCCAGCAATGCTTCGCTATTGCTTGATTTTATTTAAAGTGTAGTAAAGTTATTCCATTTCATTACATTGACTAAAGTAATCAAATTGCAAAATGATTTTTATGCCACTTAAGAATAAACTAAACAAATTTAGATTTATAGTTTGTAAACCTTTTTAGATAATACAGTAAACCTTTTGTTTGCTTTTGCCTAATCTAAAAAAACT
The DNA here is from genome assembly GCA_018207615.1 of Philaenus spumarius. Lineage (NCBI taxonomy): Eukaryota > Metazoa > Arthropoda > Insecta > Hemiptera > Aphrophoridae > Philaenus > Philaenus spumarius. The sequence continues at coordinate 293,479 of JAGFPH010000798.1, forward strand.
GATAGTTGTGAAGAATTGTAAAAACCCTGATTCTAAATTAGCCCAACTTGTTTTGGTTCGTTAAAGGCCTAATCTAAAATTATGTTCAGCTTTTTATCCAACTCAGCTAACAACCAATGTTTGAATTGAATTTAAATATAGTAATCATTTTTAGTTGATTTTTGTTTGCTTTAATTTGGTCAATCTAACCTAAAAAAGCTGTTGGTTTTTAATAATAATAAACTGATTATAAATGCTAAGTAAAGTTGCTATGGGAATGAATGTAAACAAACATGTGTTACTAAGCATTTTATTAGAACAGCTGTTTACGTGAGTTATGGTCTTGAGTTCATAGAAAAAACTATGTTCAGTTTTTCCGGGAAACTTAACATTTTTCCTTCCATAAAAAAATAATTCGGACTATTACGAAAATTTTAAAACAAAAAGTAGCCAAACTGATCCAACCGTTCTAAAGTGCTGCGATTACCAAAGAACAGCATTTCATTTTTATTATATAGATTATACATTTGAATCAACTGTTGTATCTATTATTTTATTTTATTGGTTGTTATGGTAATGACTGTAAATGCATTCAATTAACATGGCTGTGTTACTTCATCAGTCTAGGCATAACCTAAAATGATTTTGTGTGTTTAATTTTATTCGTGGATTTTTCCTATATTTTAATAGATATTCTGCTATTTGGGGCGGAGACAAATCCAACAAATCAAAGATTATAAAAATTGGTTCAGCCGTTCTTGAGTTATAAGTGGTGTAACAAACCCGACTTTGTTTTATACATATAGATAAATTAAAAACTGATAATTAATATAACATAAATACCTTAATTCCTTGCACTGCTCGCAGTCCTGTTTTGATCACACTTTATTCAGTGACGTACGTTTCGCCTATTTTTTCAGGCATTTTCAAACCGTTAATAAAACATTTTTTACTTTCTCACTATACTATAGTATAGACAAAGTATAGTGATCGCAAAGAAATTCGATGTTGAGATTTTTGTGGAAATATCCGTTTGGAACCCCCTGAGTCCAAAAAAGTGGGTTTTTACAAAATGTCTGTCTGTATGTCTGTATGTATGTCTGTATTTATGTCTGTATGTCTAAATGTATACAAAGCTAGAGCGAAAACTATTCGATTGATTTCAACCAAATTTGCACCAGACACGTCCAGTAGGCCTGTATAGATGCACGAAAAAGGGTTTTGAAACATTTTGAAAAACAACCCCATTTTTGGCCAAAAACCCCCAAAAAATCTGTTATTATTTTTTTATAAAAAACTGCTCTAACGATTTTAATAAAATGTTGCTTATTTGTAGCCTTTAATGTGCCCTACCATATTCAAAAACCTGCAGCTTTCTAAAAATTCTCGTTTAGCTAATAATAATAATAATAATAATAACTGATTTTTTGGGGGTTTTTTGGCCATAAAGGGGGTTGTTCATCAACATTTTTCAATTCTTTTTTACGTGCATCTATAAAGACCTAATAGACGTGTTTGGTGCAAATTTGTTCGAAATCGATTGCATAGTTTTCTCTCTAGATATTAATAATAATATTTATTAGTTAATCTCCAACTTTAATAAAAGTATACAAAGCTAGAGAGAAAACTATTAGAACGATTTCAACCAAATTTGCACCAGGCATGTCCAGTAGGCCTGTATAGATGCAAGAAAAAGAGTTTTGAAACATTTTGAAAAACAACCCCCTTTTTGGCCAAAAAACCCCCAAAAAATCTGTTATTATTTTTTTATAAAAAAACGGCTCTAACGATTTTAATAAAATTTTGCTTATTTGTAGCCTTTAGTGTACCCTACCATATTAAAAAACCCGCATCTTTCTAAAAATTCTCGTTTAGCTAATAATAATAATAATAATAACTGATTTTTTGGGGGTTTTTTGGCCATAAAGTGGTTTGTTTATCAACATTTTTCAATTCCTTTTTACGTGCATCTATAAAGACCAAATTGACGTGTTTGGTGAAAATTTGTTCGAAATCGATTGAATAGTTTTCTGTCTAGATATTAATAATAATATTTATTAGTTAATCTCCAACTTTAACAAAAGTATACAAAGCTAGAGAGAAAACTATTAAAACGATTTCAACCAAATTTGCACCAGGCATGTCCAGTAGGCCTGTATAGATGCACGAAAAGAGTTTTGAAACATTTTGAAAAACAACCCCCTTTTTGGCCAAAAAAACCCCTAAAAATCTGTTATTATTTTTTTATAAAAAACCGCTCTAACGATTTTAATAAAATTTTGCTTATTTGTAGCCTTTAGTGTGCCCTACCATATGAAAAAACCCGCATCTTTTTAAAAATTCTCGTTTAGCTAATAATAATAATAATAACTGATTTTTGGGGTTTTTTTGGCCATAAAGTGGTTTGTTTATCAACATTTTTCAATTCCTTTTTACGTGCATCTATAAAGACCTAATTGACGTTTTTGGTGCAAATTTGTTCGAAATCGATCGAATAGTTTTCTCTCTAGATAATAATAATAATATTTATTAGTTAATCTCCAACTTTAATAAAAAAAAACTCTCCTACCCCACCCTACAAGTCACAGTGAATCTGTTTAGTAATTTAAATATGTTTGTGATAAAGTATGGGCCAGTTCCAGATACCGTTTATTTTAAATGATTTGCATTTGTTTAATGCGTGTTTAAGTTATACATAAACACTCCACAAACTATGTGGCGAGTGTACACAAAACACTCTGCAAAATAGGCGAAACGTACGTCACCAAATAAAGTGTGATCAAAACAGGACTGCGAGCAGTACAAGGAATTAAGGTATTTATGTAAATATATCCAATCCAGTAAGACAAAAAGCAAAATAAATAATTAATATAATATGGAAGATTTATGCGGTTAAAACCTCTCTAAATGAGATTTTATACAACCCAATACTGTTTCACCAAAGTACACATCCTTCACTGAGTAGGCCCTACTTATAAATCAAATTGAAATATTTTGCATGTGCACATATTTGTAAATCCTTCTTTCATCTGCGTACTTATATGTTTCAGGGATACAAAGCGGACTGCCTCAGGTCAGTTATGTCAAAGCTATTGACGTATGGATGGGGACTTGCACAGGTAAGGAAACATATTATATAATAATTTCCTTTCAGGATACATCCTTTCTTATTTATGGATACTAATATATTATTGATATAAAGTCCAGCTAGGCACGTACTGCAAGAACTTTCTGTGTTCTTCTGCTATATCGATGTGAATGAAATAGATTCAATTGTATTCTGAAAAATGCGAATTCAGTATGTTTAGGCTTATTAGTTTAATTGTACGACATTTTATATTGATGAAAATTTTTTAATATTTAAATAAAATTGCTGATTTTACACCACTGCAACTGGCTAAAACAATGAGTGATTTTCAAGCACGTTAGGAGTGAAACTTCTTAGGTTCTAGAATCGGTGAATTTCATGCATTAACTTACTCTCTTTGCATTAATTGTTATATTATATGACCGGCTTTGAGTATATAAAATAGTTTCAAATGTTTGTATTTTTACAACTCTTTTTGTTTACTTCATAATTGACAGCTAAAAACGAACTAGGCCTACAAATATAAAACTACATTTAAAACCACAACTACGTTGGACTCTTGGTCTGAACTATTGATATTTTATTTACAAGTTTTACAAGTTTGAATTTTTTTTATACAAGTTTTATAAATTTTGACTTGCTGCCGTAGACAAATTTAGTGAATTTAAAAATAATTAGATCACGCAGCTGGATCGCTGACGTGAGTTGAGCAAATTTAAGTTTATATGCCTATGTTTTATGGTTTCAACCAACAACTTGAGAAATAGTCTACTCACGAAGGCGTTGAACAGCTGTCTGTGTGAACGCAATTTATTAGTAGAATTTGTTTGCGCCTAGTGGGCTCGCAAGTTTGCACCACTTGGCTTCGAACCGAGTACTTTTATGGTATTTTACGTTTTGGTCGATTTTGGGGGAACCAAGCGAGCTATAAGGTCGCGTAAAAAAACAAAATGTGCAGAATAACATCCTACATTTATATTTTTAGAATAAACTAACAAAAAAAATTACATTCTCGTAGTAAACATCTCAAAAAACAGTTACTTCCGGTCAAAAAACGTACTTCCGGTTGTTGGATTTTTTGGCTAACGAACTCGTTCGAGCAACGTAGACAACCAACATGTGTACCAAATTTGAACCAAATCGGACTTAAAATGCGGCCACTAGAGTGCGAACACATATATACATATATATATGAATTTTAGTGACACCCCAAAACGTGTTCTGGGGACCATGATCGGTGCTCATTTGCTACTCCCGACCTTGGGTTTCACCATAAGGGCCACTGCAATAGCTCATTTTTCCCATGGAAATTCGCTAATAAATAATAACATAGTTTTGCCAACATTAATGAATTAAAAATATTTGGGATTACAATCATTGAATGAATTAAGTCTTCGATTGAAATGTGATCTATTGTTTTGTTTAAAAAAATGTAGTTCAGGTCGTTGTGTATAATATTAAATTATAGGCTCTGTACATTTACCATGTTGAAAATCCGTAATAGCATAGACTCAGTTAGATATAGTTTGTTGTTTGTAGGCCTAAGTAGTTTTATTTAAAGAACGAAGTGAACAACAAGAATCAAAACCAATAAACAAAGAATCAATCATACAACAGCTGATTTCGCCCATTAACTTTAAGGTTAATTACAGTCGAGACACCGGTGTACGGTATAGCTGGCCAAACGTAAGCTGGCACTTCTCTCCTAGGTAGAAACCCTGTATTCGTCGTTCTGAAAATATCGACGGCCAAATTAACGCTGGGCATAACCATCGGCCCGTAAGTAAGCTGTTCTATACAGCCACCTCCTAGCCTCCGGTTCTCAGTTAATGGGCACGCAGTCGTTAACTCGCTGTTGTAACTCGATGGAAAGGCTTCAGTAAAATAAAATTTAGATATTCTTAATCTACATAAAGTACGGATTCTAACAGTATAAAAAACTTTTATTTTAACATTTATTTCGAATTTTTATAATTGAAAATATTTGAGAATTATCACAGACTGACATGGAAAAGTTACTAAGCGAGGAAATTTTTTATTTTTGGGTTATAAACAAACTTCCAGCGGGAAAGTTGTAGCCAATGAATTGATCTAAACTATCCAATTCACCGAATTGTGATAAAATGATTACATCATTATGAAATCATTTTTTAAATGAGCGCGAGGAGGTTCGGCGCCACAACTCCCGAAGTACAGTTGATTGATACGGGAATAACGTTTATGTACATATTGTTATTTTAAGGTAATATAGTAAATCACTTGTTCCCAGGTAATTATGCCAGCTAGAAAATGTAAGCATTTTATTTTAACATAAACTAATTATAATTTATAATTAAAATTTGATATTATTGAAGTGGACACAAATAGTTAAGTTGGAGGTTAACGCTTAAAAATAATATCATTATTACGTACATTCAAAGAAATAAAATTAGAGATCAATGATGGAAAAATAAAATCGTAATTACGTAAAAAAAATGAGTTTCATATTTAATTAAAAGAATTAACTCTAGTACAGTAAGTTATTGACTGGTTAAATATCTGGAACATTCGCAAATATCTATGCGTGTTAAAAATAATTAGCATATAAATGGAACTCATAGCAAATAACATATATACGTATTAAAACTCCCTTTTCTACATAGCTTACCTTTTATTTAACTTTGTCTTACTTCTGGATAACTGAACACAACTAGGGTGTAAACTATTAGTCATGAGGCCATCACCCACGTGAGTCACCGGACGCGGGTGGGTCAATGTATTCTGAAAGGTTTTTACCTGCATTCCACCCTCCCCTCGACATGGGTCCGTCGCCTCGGCTCGCCAAGCCCAAGTGTCAGCTTACGTTTGGCCAGCTATACACTGGTAGTGATCGGTGTCCGTGATCGGTAGCCGACTCAGACACCGGTACTCTGACGTCACTGCTACGTTCTATTTATTTTCGAAACATTCAGGATGTTCATATAGTTCCTGTCAGTAGGCTTGGGATATATAATTTATAAATGTACAGAAGACTTCATTATAGCAATGTTTTTTCAAAGTTTTATTAGAATATTCATAGATTGGTACGTCCCACAAACAAGGTCGATTGCGAATACTGTAATATCTATAAATGACTAGGTGTCAAAATTTTCTACTGACATTTTTATATTAAATACCAATTAATAATTGTTGTAAATTTGTAAAAATATAAATAATAGGTCTAATTAAAATTTAAAAAAAGTAAATGTGTGCTGTCGTGGGACCCCCGTCAGGAACGAAGTTCATCACGCCTTTTCTTCAATTCTTTTACCAGCCTTAACGGCAACATACACACATAATTTTAATCTTTCAATTGCCGTTTATTATTAGATTGTTTTTTATACAAATATTTACTGTTTCCATACGTTTAATGTTATTATAATAAAGTTTTAGAGTTAAATATATCATAAAAGCTAATATGGTAAACACAGTTAAAAGTCCATTCGTTGTAAATACATT
>JAGFPH010000798.1:300432-317764 GCA_018207615.1 Philaenus spumarius
TACATATATCAACAAGTTTAAATAAATTATTCCATTAAAAAATATCTTAACAAGTTTAAATAAAGTATTGTATTAAATAAATATCTCAAAAAGTTTAAATAAAGTATTCTTTTAAATAAATATCTCAACAAGTTTAAATGAAGTATTCTATTAAATAAATATCTCAACAAGTTTAATTAAAATATTCTAGGAAATAAATATCTCAACAAGTTTAAATAAAGTATTATATTAAATAAATATCTTAACAAGTTTAAATAAAGTATTCTATTAAATAAATATCTAAACAAGTTTAATTAAAGTATTCTATTAAACAAATATCTGAACAAGTTTAATTAAAGTATTCTATTAAATAAATATCTCAACAAGTATAAATAAAGTATTCTATTAAATAAATATCTCAACAAGTTAAAGTATTCTATTGAATAAATATCTGAACAAGTTTAATTAAAGTATGCAATTAAATAAATATCTGAACAAGTTTAATTAAAGTATTCTATTAAATAAATATCTCAACAATTTTAAATAATGTATTCTATTAAATAAATATCTCTACAATTTTAATTAAAGTATTCTATTAAATAAATATCTCAACAAGTTTAAATAAAGTATTCTAGGAAATAAATATCTCAACAAGTATATTTAAATGTATTCTATTAAATAAATATCTCAACAAGTTTATTTAATGTATTTTATTAAATAAATATCTCAAAAAGTTTAAATAAAATATTCTATTAAATAAATATCTGAACAAGTTTAATTAAAGTATTCTATTAAATAAATATCTCAACAAGTTTAAATAAAGTATTCTATTAAATAAATATCTCTACAAGTATAAATAAAGTATTCTATTAAATAAATATATCAACAAGTTTAAATAAAGTATTCTATTACATAAATATCTCAACAAGATTAATTAAAGTATTCTATTAAATAAATATCTCAACAAGTTTAATTAAACTATTCTATTAAATGTACCAGTCTCGGATAACGACAAATAAAATATATGGAAGCTACACTGGGCCACATAGACTGGACATGTTCAAAAGACTTACCTTAAAAACAATACTCGCCAAACTGCAGAAATGTCTTAGCTGATCACTCACAAAATTGTTATGATATATTGAGGTCAACTCAATAAAGAAAAAGCTAGATTAGATTTAGGTTTATTGACCAAAAATAAAAAAATATGACATGCCCTTAGTTACAAAAGAATGAAAATTTACATGCCCTTAGTTACAGAAAAATATTTTAAAAAAAGGTTTGTTTTACAAAATATATTTAGTTAAATTCAAAAGGTCCCTCCCTAAAATTTTAAAAGTTGAAAAACCCTCCCCATTAATAATAATTACAAATTTATACAAAATTACAAAATTTAACATATAGTACCATGGATTTGTTAATAAGTAACATTTATTTTGTTGGCCAACTTTAAAGCTAAGTAAAATTAAATAACAAAAAATAATGGCATTTAATGATGTGGTGAGACGTCTCTCTATAAAAAAAGATATATAATTTCGACTGAAAGTCCTTTGAGGACTGTGGTTCCAAAAATTGCTATAGCGCACCTCCAAATAATAATTAATTTACAAAAGACATATATTATATATATTATAAATTTTTAACAAGACAACAAATATTACACAGCCTATTCAAAAAAACAGTTTGTGAGAATGTTCACTGCAGATTTTAGTACAACATTTTTATAGAGTTCATAGCTATGCTTTAAGGTACTTGGTAATTTTATGGTACCTATTTCAAAACACTAGGCACTGTCGTCGAAATTAAACAGTAAAACTGCATTGATGGTCAGCAGGTGAAGTTGGTTTTAGAAGCAGAACATTTCTAAGTGTCCATGTTGTTCTTGGACCAGTTATACACTGCATGTAAAACAAAATAACATGTTTTTAGCATTTATACCTTGCGCAAAGATTCGTGGCGGCTGAGAGTTTAGGACGGTCGGGGAGGTGACCCTACCCTAATTAGCCCTCGCTCGGCCGATCCGGGTTATGGTCATGACTCGGCTACTGGGCTTAAGGCACAGTCGGTACAATTTTTTGCATTTCGGGATAAAGTGAAAAAAATAACGTCATTTTTGTAATCTGCATCAAATAACAAGAACGTTAAGTCCAAACACGATATAATTGCGATGCTATTAAGTATTCAGTTTGTTTTAAAATAAAAGACAGTTTACAGAACAAGATATATATTTAAGATTATTTACAAACTATAGCTATTTACAATTTTGTACATGAAGTGTTATCCAGATTCTCACAGGAGCTGAAGGTGAAAGAATATCCCTGAAAAAGAAAATATGTTTAGCCACATGTAGTTTGTCAGACTAGTTATTGATCAAATAAAGTGACAAATAAAATAGATTTTCTTAATTTCGATTATTTACTAGTATGTCCTTTATCAGATATATGTGGCTTGATTAGTGCTCTTTAAATAGGCGTATGTTTAGACTTTAAATGTGTATGATATGTAGATAAAATATGAATTATTTATCAACTAGGGGAGACCACAGAGCGATCCGCACTCCAACCCCCCGATGGAACCTTCTAAAAACATATGTTATGATTTATTTATAATAAAGTCGTAGGATTAATAATAACCTCAAAACTAAGGTAATAAATAATGTTAAATATTCAAATCAAATTATTTCGTATATTTTATAACAGCACTTATAATAAAGATTAAAAGAACCAGTAAGGCTGAGGTCTATACTTAATCAAAAACCTAACAAAAAAAACCTTGCGTAAAACAGCAAAAATATGCACTTCGTACTACCGTGTTTCGGACGCCGTTTTTCAACCTAAAAAGTTGTGAAACATCTTAAATTGTTCATAAAGGCTTTGTGCTTTTGTCTTATATCTCATAATTGAACGAAATTGACGGCAACTCATTTTAATCAACAGTTTAAATGAGTAAAAATCTATTACGTTTAACGCATTTTTTGGTAGTTTTAAGCAATAATTTCCATATTTTAAGCTAACACGTAAAAAATATAAAGCCTTCTTTATAACTTAAAATAGTTTCCCAGATTATTAATTTATAAATAGAATCCGAAACACGGTATTACGAATGCATGTTTCAACGATTTTGCGGCTTCAGACAGACCTTTCGTATTGAAATCATACAGCACACTCGGGAGTTTTCTTCAAGGTACAGGAGAGCCTTAAAAGTGTTGTTAGGTAACCGCGTCGACTTCAGCTTATGTAAATCCGAAAAACACTTTCAATGTACAATTTTTAATAGCTTTAGTTACTAAATATTCTTAATCTTGTTCTGTAAACTATCTTTTATTTTAAAACAAAGTGAATATTTAATTACGTCGCAATTATACCGTGTTTGGACTTAATGTTCTTGTTATTTAAACATACGCCTATTTAAAGAGCACTAATCAAGCCACATATATATGATAAAGGACACATAAATAATCGGTTAATATACAATTGACTAGTAAATAGCCAAAATTAAGAAAATCTTTTTTGCTTGTCACTTTATTTGATCAATAATTAGTCTGACAAACTACATGTTGCTAAAAATATTTTCTTTTTCAGGGATATGGTTTCACATTTAGTAGCTCCTGTGAGAATCTGGATTACACTTCATGTACAAAATTGTAAATAGCTATAGTTTGTAAATAATCGTAAAAATATATCTTATTCTGTAAACTATCTTTTATTTTAAAACTAAGTGAATACTTAATAGCATAGCAATTATATCGTGTTTGGACTTAATGTTCTTGTTATTTGGTGCAGATTACAAAAATGACGTTATTTTTACACTCTATGGCGAAATGCAAAAAATTTTACCGACTGTGCCTTGAGCCCAGTAGGTGACTTATGACCATAACCCGGAGCGGCCGAGCGAGGGCTAATTAGGGTAGGGTCACCTCCCCGACCGTCCTAAACTCTCAGCCGCCACGAATCTTTGCGCAAGGTATAAGTATACTTTAAAACCAAAACATAGTAAACAGCCTTTAGGCTAAAAGTTTGCCTTTATATTATTTTTGATAAGTGTTTAACAAGCAGGGTTAAAACAAAATGTTAACTGTTAATTGAAGATTTAACAAAAGTTAACTTGTTACTATTTGTCATGTTAAACTGTACTGTTTCCACATGTCCAGAAAGCACATGTTAAACTTTCAAACTGCTAATGCTTATGTGCTCAAAATATTTCAGAGATATTATTATTTTAATGAGAGGTTTGAAAATGTTCTTATTTGTTCAAAGTTACACAGTTCTACTTCATGGCTTTAAATTTACAACAAAAGATTACACAAACTGCCTTAAGCTAGGCTTGAGTTTGAAAATAGGCAGGTTACATTAATTTAATATTTAGGCTGTACCGAAAGTATTCAAAGAAAGAAAAATTGAATTACATAGATATTAAATTATACTTAATGAATTTGAAATATTATTTATAATATTAAATGCAAACCTAAGTTCATTGCCAAAACTTACAAGGTAATGTTTTATAACAAACATGAAAAACCAAGACATTTTTGATTTGGTAATATAGCGTTTACATACCTGGATTTATTTGAATAGGCCTTAACACAAAAACGTTTTAGAATTAACGCACAGTCCTTAAACTCCCGACTAAGACATTTACAAATTACAAAAACTGCATAAAGGAATAAGGCAATGCGTCGGTTGACTTGAGTGAACAAAGAATCAATGGCTGCCTTAACAGAACTACAACCCTGTCTAAAGCCGGTCACATGACATAACAGCTGGCTGGTTAGGACGTTATAAACAACCGTTGTCTGTTGAGTGCTGCTTTGCGGGAAAAAAGGGAGACTTGAAGAGCGCGAGTGGTGTCGGTAACGTAGACTGCATTAATTGTCTAACGTAATTCTTGGTGGAACGTAATATTTTGATAGCGCGGAAATCGAATAACGGCACATAAATAAATATCTCAACAAGTATAAATAAAGTATTCTATTAAATAAATATCTCAACAAGTATAAATAAAGTATTCTATTAAAAAAATATCTCAACAAGTATAAATAAAGTATTCTATTAAATAAATATCTCAACAAGTTGAAATAAAGTATTCTATTAAATAAATATCTGAACAAAATTAATTAAAGTATTCTATTAAATAAATATCTCAACAAGTTTATTTAAAGTATTCTATTAAATAAATATCTGAACAAGTTTAAATAAAGTATTCTATTAAATAATTATCTCAAAAAGTTTAAATAAAGTATTCTATGAAATAAATATCTTGACAAGTTTAAATAAAGTATTTTATTACATAAATATCTGAACAAGAATAATTAAAGTATTCTATTAAATAAATATCTCAACAAGTTTAATTAAAGTATTCTATTAAATAAATATCTTAACAAGTTTAATTAAAGTATTCTATTAAATAAATATCTGAACAAGTTTAATTAAAGTATTCTATTAAATAAATATCTCAACAAGAATATATAAAGTATTCTATTAAATAAATATCTCAACAAGTTTAATTAAAGAATTCTATTAAATAAATATCTCAACAAGATTAATTAAAGTATTCTATAAAATAAATATCTCAACAAGTTTAATTAAAGTATTCTATTAAATAAATATCTCAACAAGTATAAATAAAGTATTCTATTAAATACATATCTCAACAAGGTTAAATAAAGTATTCTATTAAATAAATATCTGAACAAGTTTAATTAAAGTATTCTATTAAATAAATATCTCAACAAGTTGATGTATAATATTCTCGCAAAAATAAATCAATAACTTTAAATATCGTATTTATGACTTTGTGCGTTATTACTTTTGTTTATGGCATTAACATTCTATAAATTTAGTATAATAGTTAATAAAACCAATACTTTTATAAACTTTATTATCTTTAAAGTTTTATAATATTATTAATGTATCGGAGCAGTGTCATAGGATGAACAATAAAGTATATTAGATATCACTGATTTAGAATTAGACACATTGTCACACCTCCTTATTTTAGCCACTTAAAACTTCCCGTTTCTTCACTGTGTACGTTGGACTAAACTGCGGAGGAGGCTCTAGAGCACACTTTTTTCAAATGCGTTTTGTACCGGTAGTTACTAACACACATAGAAATGATCTTATTTATATGCGATATTATAATTTATTTATGTATTACCTGATGCTCTATGTAGTTCTGCCCTAAGACATATATTCTTCTGAACAAACTCACAAGGTAAATTGTGTTGATGGTTTATCTGTTTAGGCTCAAACTAACTCTGGGATAAAAATACCCTGCGTAAACATGTTAGGCTAACATCATTATTACGGGCTGCGGTGGAGCCTACTTCTTGTCAACATGTACAATTATGTTAATAACATTTTCTCTATTTTTCAGGGGAGGAAACCACCCCTGCCCAGAGCACCCAACCCTAACATGATAATGGCTCGACGTATAGATGAATATTCAAGATTATTTTTCCCTCTGGCTTTCGCCGTATTCAACCTTCTCTACTGGTCATACTATTTACATTAAGATAGATTCCAATAACATCTGATGCTAGAATATAGTAGATATATTTTTAAATAAACTGTTTTTTATATTTATTAGGTTAAGTTAATAACTAGCTTCCGAATTTTAAACATTTTAAAATCAAAATAAAGACACAAATTTTCTGATTAATAGGTCTACTTTTAATTAAAATACGCATAATTAAATGCGTTTAATCAGCGTAATTAAACTATTAGAAAATATTTGGATGAAAAAACACCTACAAGGCTTATGCCAGTTGATTTTGGCGCTCTTTTGTGAGATATTTCACTTTGTTGTTCGTTCCATCTTCATTCAATGAAACTCTTCTATTAATCGCCTAAACCATTCGTGTTGTACGTATAAACGAGTCCAGACTAGTGTTGAGCATCGATGGCCGATGTTTTCATGTCGATGATCGATGTTTTTTACATCGATGGAAATCAACCGATAATTTTGCTACATCGATGATTCTCCCCGACATCGATGTTTTTAAATATTTACAATATTTTTGTGCATTTATTTTGATAAATTAATCATGAATTGACATACTGAGTTCGACATTAATTAAGGAGGCACTCCACTTTAATATTGATAAAAATGAAAAAAATTGCAATTATTTTTTTTTTCACCTAGTTTTGTTCCCTGTGATTTTCTGAACAATTTGATATATAATAAGTATAGATAATATGCTTATAATTAGTTTATTTTATCTAAAAACGAAACGCGTACATGTATATTCTCCAAATAACTGAGTATTTTTCTAGGCCATTTTCCGAAAGTTTTGTTTCTCACGTTTTCATTTACTGTGACAGACATAACTCAAATTGTATTTGAGATAGCCTTATAATTTTATTTTTTTATTTTGAAGAGGAAATTTCATTGTACAAAATGTAGTATGGATATACATTAGTTCCTATAATAAAGATTTTAAGAAATGATTAAAAAAAGATTTCACTAAAAAAATTTATAAAAAAATTAAATAACATATTTTTAACAGAAATATTTTATATAATTTAACATCCATACTAAAGGTTGTAGAATGGAATACCCTCTTAAAAATAAAAAATGAGGCTATCTCAAATACAACTTGAGTTATGTCTGCCACAGTGAAGCCCAGTTAAATCCGTAAAAGTTAACCCTCCACCCACCCCCGGGGGAGGCGCGGTGGGAGGCCAAAACTTATGTAAAAGTCACTATAAGCAACACTCATATTGTAAAACATAAAATAATTAGGTTTGCTTTAAAAATAAAGAAAATTTTTTTAAAGGTGGAGTGCCCCCTTAAGAACAGAACCTTGTTTTCAATAAGAAGTTAACCTCATATATAAATGCAATATTTACGTTTTGTATCATTTAGTTAACACGTTCACTGCTAAGGACGCACATGTGAGCTTGACACTGAACATTATGAGAAGCGGACGCACAGTGCCTTCGAACGCCAACCCCCTGTATTGGAAGAATTTTCATTACACAATGCAATGCGTGCTTCGCACGAAAAACCCCGTATGGGAGTATTTTCAATACACAATGCATTGCGTGCTTCGCACGCCAACCCTCGTATTGGGAGTATTTTCAATAACAGTGTATTGCGTGCTTCGCACGCCAATTTTAAGCCTATGTGATATGGATGCACAAGTGCGTCCGCTTTAAAATATTAGTGATTATTACGTAGAAAGGTTCAAAAATAAAAAATAAAGTCATTTCTACTCATTTAGGCTATAAATATAAACAATAAAAGGTCAGCTCCTAGAAATACGAAATTTGCGTAGCAGTGACTCTGTTACTTTGATTGTTGTTGTTTCTTTCACCCCAGAAATTATTGTTTTAGGCCTAAGTAAAGTTTTAACAACAATTGTATAAATAAATATCAGAAACTAACTCTCTTTTTCAGAAATTTACAAAGTATAGGCTGTAGGTAATGTTATTCGGTAAGCCGTCGTGTAACTCAAAACTATAGTCTATCCGCTCGGCCGTGATACCTGACTTCTCGGAACTATGCATTTTAAAATGGCATCACTGTTTGTTTGTTTATTTGTTATCCATTAAAGGGTTTTTTTTTCAGAAATAAAAATTGTACCAAGTATTTCTAATGATCTATGAAACAATTTAAAATTTTTGCACTTTTTCAATTGTAATCCAACTTTAAAAATGTTGAATTTCGGCTAAATGAAAACCCCAGATTTACAAAAACGTTAAGTGGCAATGTAGCTCGTGTTAGGCGTCAAATTAAATAGATTGTTTAGCTCAACATGTCCATATAGTTTTTCGTATTTAAACTTTAGTCACATAGCCATAAATTTTAAAATGGCTGCCGAAAAACAAATGTTTACGTTTTAAGGCACATTTTTGTAAAACAAATTGGAAGCGCACGAAGAAAAATAAGCAAGCCTACATTTAATTACGTTAATTTATTTTTGAAAAATAATAAACATGATCAGTAACTAATCATGAAGTTCCAAATCCTCCTTCGCCTTCAAAACATTCCTTTTGTTGCACTGAAAATTGAAAAAAAAACTGCCTTGTACCCTTCAAGTACTGGAGTTTCAGTTGAAACAGTACCTCAACTGATTTGATTGACCTCTGTTACCACAAGGATAGTCTGTTTGCACTGTATTCAAATTTGTGTGTTCAAAATCATCAAAATACATTGGAATTCCAATCTAAGAGCAATGGATAAACATGAGGTATGGAGACGAGTTAAAGTTGGCTTGGTTATTAGACGATGGAGAATAGGTATTTTTATTACTTCTTGGGTGGGTCATAGATCATGAATAATAAATAGATCCATACGGCAGCAGTGTGACGAAAATTATTAGGTTGTCGGGAAAATAGTGCATGATCGCGCCGCGAGGTAGCGCTAGGGAGAAATCATTGGTAGCATTGGTGTTTCACACAGCTTCCGTCGTTTCCCCAATAGATAGCGCCACTATCGTCGAATTTCCAGTGGAACGAAATATTACATTGGATCGGAGTTCTATTAGGTTATCCAAATACAATGGGTGGACTAAAGGAAATTTTATTACCCTTAACTATTTATGGTTTTCCCGTCAGTGTATCCATTTCTTGTGTCAGGACTTTAAAAGAAAAAACTAACTTTATAAAATACCCAATTATCCATCTGATACATGTTCATTCGGTAAGTTTCTTCATCTGACAGGTTTGTTTACTAATACCTTTGTTGATATGATAAGTTTGTTCATCTGACAAGTGTGTCCGTCTACAAAGTTTCTTCATCTGATAGGTTTGTTTACTAATACGTTTTTTCATAAGACAAGTCTGTTTATCTGATAAATTTTTCATCTAAAACGATGTTCATCTGATATAAGATGTGCATATGATAAATTTATTCATCTAATATATTTGTGTATCTAATAAGTTTGTTCATTTTTTCATATTTTAGTTTTGACATTTTTAATTAATATTTTAATCGTACAAATTTCAATTCACTAAGGAAATATTTCCATTTTATTGTTACCTATGATTTCATATTGATTCCAAAACAGCATAGAATTAAATAACAACATGAAAGCTTTCAGGCTGCTAGTTTTAAAGCTCAAAAGAATATAATTTCAAAAGTTGGAATAACAGTGATTGTATTAGAAACTATTTTAAAAATATCATGGAAGCTATTTTTTAAATAAACATAATTCTATCATAAAACACTCACTTACTGTAAATGAAATATTGTGGCTGTTATTATATGTTCATGTTTGTGATAAATATTATGTCTGTATCGTTAACTGATTGTTTTATTGTAATAAGTTCTTCAATGTGGACAAAACATATTTGCTTGAAGCACAATCTGCTGCCAAACCTTCGTAACATATTTATCCTAATCTCACATAATTTAACCTAACCTGACATAATCTAACCTAACCTCATATATCATAACCTAAATTAATGTAACCCAATTTAGCTTTTTTTCAATTCTATCAGCATGGGATATAACTTCAGGCTAGGCCACTTGGTCTATGGTTTTCGTGGGTTAGAGGAAATCAATCACGGACACTCTGTATTTACAGTACCGTACTCCTACCGGCTACATCACCTCCACTCTTACTTTTTTGTTTTCCTCCTATTAGAGAAAATTGTTATAATATCTTAATTGTGTATGTACATCGTCCCAGTTGTTCTTTGTGACAATACAGATCTCACAAATTTGGCAATCGCTCTCCAATCATCTTCACTGTAGTTAGCATTACTTCAACTAGATCTTCAATAATGTGTATGCTGCAGACTACAAAATTGTACTCCTCTATGTCACATTCCCATCTAGCACCCCTGAGGAAAGTTTGGTCCACATTATTATCTTCCTTTACACAATAGAGTTATCCTACGTAACCTAACGTAACTTAACAAACCTTCATGTAGCTCAAGATGAATAATGGACTCGCTTCCAATGTGACATGTTTTACAGTCTCTTATACCATCAAATTCTCTTCCCTTAACCGTCTAATCAATATTACGATATACTTTCTTCCATTATCAATTAAATCCTCATACCCTAACATCCTCAATCTTACTTCTCTCTATTGCTTTGTAGGGCCACTCTTCTTCTTTATCCTGGCCACATATTCTACTCAAACTCCTTTAATATCACTTCTTGTTTCCACCCATGTCTGCAGCTGCTCAGTAGCTTGGATTGACAAGTTTTTGTTGGACGTATTATGCTCTAACAATCCAGTTTATAATTTTATTTAGATTTTACGCAAGATAAATAAATCCCACCACTACTTGAAAACATATCTTCAATTTTCCCTTCTAACTATTTAACACATTTCATTTTGCAGAAATGCCTATCAGCATACGCCCTCGTCGGTATCACACTTTGGAGAATGTGTCATTTCGGATCTAGTTTCGTTGTAAAACTATACACGGTTTCAAAAAGATCATCTCAGTTTTACCATTATTGAATCTATTCAATTATTAATCCTAATTTTGTTCTCGTTCCTAATAAACTTGCCAGGTGATTTCGAGATTTCCACAACGATAACACTTCTTACTATAGACTATACACAAGTCTCAGAGTGGACATTGGCTTGTAGGCAGAGATCTAAATTAATTAAATACAAGCTATCCGAGTTCCTGGGCTTTTCAGAGTCGAATTGCTTTTCAAGTGTATGGTAATACGGCGGAAATAAAGCAAACGGTCGTTAGCCTGTTGTCAATCAGGGAATACGATTACATTGTTATATTTCCTACTCAGCTAGACTGTTATCCAATTGTCGCCGTAGATTTTGGTCAATTATGTTAATAAATACATATTTGTCTTATACCACATGCATACAGTTGATTCAACTACAAGTAGTCACCGCTCAAACTTATTTATGTATTAGAGAACCTGTACATGTCCCTTCCTTATCCTTCTAAAAAACTATCAGTTGCACCTAAATGTAAATGTGCAATCGACAGTCGTGCTTCAGCTAGGTCGTAGATACAGACAAAAACATCAAGAATGGCAGTAGATTGCACTACAAATATGTAAGTTCTAAATTTAAAACATGATATAATAAACTTATTTTGAATGTTATGTTTCGATGTAGATTAATTATACAAAATAAATGAATATACTTTTTTTAATATTCCTTGGCTGTAATTTATTTTTACCTAGCGTCTATAAGTGACAAATTGTGTACAAAGAGGGAAGTCGTTTAATGGAGGAGACAATCTAACCTTAACGAAGACTTGTACTTCTTCACATAATTTTATATGAACTAGTTCATGGATTTTTCTCGAATATTCTCCACTCTTGTATACTTGTATTATTAAACAGTTTAACTTTGCACATATAAAGGTTTGTTATAGTTATTTGTGTCGTAAGGAAGAAAGGTATCATTTTGTCTCACCGAAAGAAAATGTTATCTCACGAGTGCGAAAATGTTACATCACGAGTGAGAAAATGTTACCTCACGAGTGAGAAAATGTTACCTCACGAGTGATAAAATGTTACCTCATGAGTTAGAAAATGTTACCTCACGAGTGAGAAAATGTTACCTCACGAGTGAGAAAATGTTACCTCACGAGCGAAGGCGGTAATTTCCTTCAGTTCAACTAAGATACTTTCTTCTCGTAAGACACCCAACATTTTTCCTCCAGCTACAGTAAATAATTTACACTTTACTATGGAAGATACTTTATTAAAACATGGACATTCATATTATTTACAGAAACAATTGAGGTTATACCAAGAATACACAGACACGGTATTCATTGATGCATTGCTGTTTCAGCAGTTGTTTTACTTACATATGATTAGCGTGCGGAAAAGTTCCCATATATAAATAGCATAGAGTACACTATCCAGCTTTTTATATGGGCACTTTTCCGCATCCCGGATGATAAGTTGTTCTTTTACCCTATTAATGATGCAGAAAATATGTCAGTAGTTGCTGAATAAAAAGGTGTTTTACATCTGCATTATATTTGGTGGAACATTTAGTTTTACGCATGAAATTTACTGTGGACCAAATTAAGGTTCGTCTAAAGCCCTATAACAAACATATACACGTTTGTAATGTAGAATTAATATCTCGAATAATTTGAAATTTTTTTTGAAAAATAAACTTGGACGAGAGTGGGGCAAGATGTTTAAATGCTTGTAAGTCACAAGTATAAGAAAGCCAACTTAATTAAAACACTCTTTTTTATTGATAAATTACTTAAATATAGTTTACAAATGGTTACATGATTTTATTGAAATTAAGGTCGGATACAAGAAAGTCAATACCTTTTTCTTGCCCCAACACACAGAGTTGAACTACTTCGTTATCTTCCTCCTTTACTCCAGCCAACCAGCAATATGTTCATTTACAGCAATTCCAACACTGAATCCATCTTTCAGTAGATTGTGAATAAGGGTAACCACAACAAAGGCATTCGGGAAAAAAAGAAGAAAATATTTGCCGTTTGCTAAACAATGTTTTAGTTGTTTTGGTTTTATTAAATTTAATTCAGTGTAATACTACGGATATTTAAATATCTCACAATTCAGTAATAATAATATAGCTGATATTTACATTGCAGATGAAAATCCGTTTTGGCTTGGCCTACATGCACAGAACCTAGCTTTGGCCTTTAAAGTGTCCATAGCTAAATGTTAAAGAAATTCATTAGCACCTTACGATAAGGGTTGTTTTTACCAAAGCAAAATTTGAAGCAAAACTAGATGTTAACATTGAAAAAATGTACAATCAAATTTAGTACTGTGCCTACTAAGGCAGTTGTGAACATTCATGACTTTAAACAAAATTTGTCCACATACCAGGCGCGAATGCTGGCCCTTGGACTAACCTAACTAAAAACATTAGTATTCTTGGGGCGGGTAGCTAAACCAGTTCCATGTTCCAATTTATGCGATTATCTCTAGAAATATGAACATAAATAATGTACTTAAACTAAAAATTACTTTTGTAAGCCTTTCAAGGGTGAGGTGACACCACCAGTTCGTGGAAAGAATGAATCACATTAGAAAGCGGCGTGGGAAAATGTTTTTTGTCTCCATTTACGCCCTTTCCCCACACCCATCGCCCATCACGCCCAGGCAAGGTCAAGTGCCAGCATTCACGTCGATATCTGCATTTATGTTATACAAGTAAACAAAATTTCAGTAAACGAAAAAGATTATCCGAAAAAGATTAGTTTATCCGTTGAGGAAGTGGTTGTTGTTCAAAACTATAGTTATAGTTCAAAACTAAAAAATATAGTTTGGCTGGCGGTCCATGGACTCTTGGTGATCCTTTACAAACACATACACACTTTCCAGCTGGGGCGCAAGAGAGCTAATGACACCAGGCCACTAAAAAGTTGTAACATTGTAATTTGATTATTTTCTCTTTTTATTTGAAATTTTTGATTTAACTATAAAATTATGAGCAAAACAAGTCCAAACACGACTTAATAACAACGATTTTAAGCGTATCAAATAAACTCAGTTGTACAAAGTACAAAAATTTGTGAAAAAGCGTTTAAGTATTTGGAGTTTAAATGCTTTAATGGTATACTTGTTTTCAGTAAAAAAAATTAACAAATGTGTTTTCTCATTCCACGGACCACGATTACTGATTTGGTTAAAATGGTTGTGCGGTATCATATTTGTATGCTTTAAACTCTGGTAGTAAATAGGCCTACTCATCAAAACAGTTAAAATTAAGACATAAATGTACTTAATTAAACATAAGACATAAACTTAATTAATTAAATATAAGACATAAACATAATTAATTAAATATAAGTCATAAACATTACACAATTAATTAAACATAAACATAATTAATTAAACATAAGATATAAACATAATTAATTAAACATAAGACATAAACGTTATTAATTAAACATAAGACAAAAATGTAATTAATTACGCATAAGACAAAAACTCAATTAATTAAACATAAGACATAGATGTAATTAATTAAACATAAGACATAACCCTAGTTAATTAAACATAAGATATAAACGTAATTAATTTGATATAAGACATAAACGAAGATTAGTATATACACATGACTCAAATAAATATTTAAACGTTTAATCAAATATTGTTATATTTAACAAACTAACTATTGGTCTACAAAATCCTAGAGGGTGTCTTAATCGTTAAATTATTTTAAATAGGTAATAACAGACAAATGAAGAAAAGTTCGTGAATGGACGTGATCGGGTTTTCCGCTGTCTTTCGTTAAACTTCAGCCCAAACTAGTAAGTCCCAAGAGCGAGAGGTAACTAAATTAAGAGGTTTAGACTTTGTACAATATTGAGTAGTTTTAATTTTGCATATTATAAGTTCTGCGTGGCGAACTCATTATACAGTACATCTATATCGTGTTTGGACTCATTTTTCTCGTCTTACTGTCAGATTTCACAAATATCTCGACAACCTCAAGTGGTAAATGATAAAATTCGCAAAGACAGTGGAATGTTCAGTTAGTCATTAAATAGGATAGGGTCCCAGGCGAGCGTGAGAATGTATCTGTAGTAGTAAGGGTTGCCTATAGTTCATTTCACCTCAGCGTGAGGCAAATAAAAATGACCGTAATAAAACCCTTACCCTTAGGCCTATTGTGCGACATCGGGGATGGGCACTTGTCGACTGCCTTTGTATTAGAGTTATTGCTGTTTGTCCCAGTGTCATTATGCAAACTTTTTTAATTGAAAGAAAAACTTAAAACAAAATATATCATTCGCTGTGTTTTGATCGCGTGATTATTTTTATACCAAATATGAAGGAAATCGGTTGATTTTGGGGAAGGCAAAGTAAATAGTTAAATCCTATATATATATTTTATGTGTCAGTCTTAAAGTAATTTGTGCAAAATTATCTAAATCATCGTGTCCATAAAATATATATTCACATATATATATATATATATATATATATAGATATGGGAATATGCCTATTCTGATGAGTGTTCTATTCTGATGAGTCCTCATCAGAAAGGAGACAGTAATGAACATTTTATATAGCACAGTCATCAGGATAAGAGCGCTTATGTAGGCCTACTGCCGGCATTACTAATATTCAATAAGAACAGCACCGACATTCATTTTCATTTCAAATATTTTCAATGTTTGTTATAATACATTATTTGAAATCAGAAACATTCAATAATTTTCATCGATGAGTGTGTATATCGAAAGTGTGCGTGTCTTTTTTAGAACTTAGCTTAAGAAATAATATTTACAGAATTTTAGTAATAAAATCAATCAAAATTTCATTCGATATTGTTAGTTTTATTAGGATGCATATATAAAATGTAAACTAGATGTGATTTAACTTTATTGTGTGTTATTAAAGTATATGATTTTAAGTCTTTTTGTTAATTTTAAATAAATCTGATATCGCTATGATAAATTTATAGGCTGTAAAATGGCATTTTTATAATTTGTTTTAACATGTTATTGCTCACACTTGAAAAATAACCAAGCTATTTTGTATCAGCTTAAAAGGGCATTTCTGCCCTTTTTTAACCAGAAATTCCCTGTACCCTCACATCACATATTAGAGAGTAAATAATATAATCTTGATTATTTTTTACAAGGTTGTTTGACATAGTGATTATGAAAGTTTATTATTTAAAAGCCGTTTTAACCCCTAATTGTGTGCAGGTTAGCGATACGTTAATTGCTACGATTATTTACTGCGTTCAACATTATTGGGGGAATATTTATGCATCTACAAATAACTGTTATAAAATAAAGTGTAATTCTCAAAGTAATTTTGAGAACTTTATTTAAATTATTTTTCATTTAACAACAAGTTTGCTCCAAAATTTCGTATTCGTTCGTGTTGCAAGTAAAATAATAAACGTTTGTAGTTTTATTAATAATTATCCAATCGTAACTGCGTTTAGTGTGATTATTTCGTACATAGTTTATCCCAAATTTTGTGCAGGTAGAATACTTAATTATTATTTATAATAGCGATGAAACTATCAGCCGTTGCCAACGTAAGTTTTCTTGAGACATCTCCTCTACGATTGCATTGCGTATAGTAAGATAATAAACAATTGTAATTTACCAATAATGATTCAATCTTTATTTAATTTTTGTACTTATTCCATGTAGCCTATATTTACAAAACTATTATACAAATTTAGCCCTGTATGATCAATATTTGCAGTTCTAGAGGACTTTCCTATGTCAGCAAACCTGAAAAACTGTTGGTGAAAATATGCTTGTTGAAAACGTACATTGAATGTTGATGTAATTTTTGTATTACTTGAAATATTTTTCCCATTTTAAGGCTATTTTTTCCTCGGAATTATGTACAGACAGAACAAAAGTCTGTTCTGTATATAACACAAAATCTCACAACTAATAAGTTCACAAAATCAACGACCAGATCGCCA
>JAGFPH010000798.1:323635-346166 GCA_018207615.1 Philaenus spumarius
CCCACACCCACCGCACAGTAGAACAGGTCACTGATCCCTAGCCGGCTGGCCCTCGCTCCACCAAGCCTCTGGCTGTTAAATTACCCTCGTCAAAGTTTTTAGGCAACTGGCTCTCGGCCCTAGACTCCATATGAAAGCCTGTAATTCAATGAGTATTTCAAGACCAAAACTAACTACGTACCTATAGTAAATCCGGAAATATATGAAAAACAACATAAGACAATGCTGCAAATTTGAAACTCCCGTAAGAAATGCATGGGGACGAATTTTTGTTTGAGTATAAGTCGAGTTACGGGGTAGATAAATTAATGCAGATGCTTCATGGCAAATTTGGGCAAATCCGAGGCCCATGAGATTTCAATATGCACACGAGGACAGTGTGTTTTGTATACGAGGACATGTTAGTGTAAATGGTTATCCGAGGACCATTATTTTTCACGTGTTTACGAGGACAGTGTATTTAACTAGAAATTATTAATTCTGTTATACTATTTTAAAAACCCCCATTTTAGAGACAATAATTTAATATCGATGAATAGATCTCCCCATTTTATTATTGATTGTGTCAAGGCATTATGCGTCGCAGATTTCCGAATTAGTAATATCAGTGTTGTCGTGCGGCAAGTGTTATCAGTGCCTCGCCCCTACCTTCAAGGTCATCAAGGGCCATTGTACCCTCCTTATTTGCACTTCCCGTCAATCCCTATTGTTCAACAGTTGTGTTGTCGCTCATTTTTTTCGCAGTTTGTTTTGTGGACTGATTTTTGCCATCCCCTTCCCATAATAGAGTACAGACTCTCTTAATCTCTTGCACGATCTGTTCAATCGCGGTACTGCTCACGTTATTTCTGAACTGAATTGCAGACGAACGGATTAGCCTAGGAGGAAGTGTAAATTTAGTGTATCTTTAATTTTTTAAATCTAAACATTTGTGTCATTGTTTAAGCGAATTTCCTCTATAGGGAAGAAGCTATTACCGTAGTTGGCATGGTAAGATCTAAGCCCGTGACCATCGTTTTGAGTTCGCCAGATGCGAAAAACACAATTCGTTACAAATTGTACATATGTATATCTGTATTTGTGTGTGTGCCGTAGGCACAACAACTCTCGTAAAATAGGTCTGATCTTGATAAAATTTGGTACAATTGTGTAACGTAGCATCTAATTGGTTAAGTTTGAAACCCAGATAGATTGCACTACCGGCAGAGGGTTTTGCAGGGGTGTTTGTACCCCAAAAATGGGTTTTCTGACTTTTCATATGTAAAATGTTTAGAAATCAAATTTTAATTTGCTCCATAATTTCAAATATAAAAAATAAACAATTTGTGTTTTGATCTTAGCTCTATAACAATTGGTTACTGAGATATTGAAAGTGCTAAACACAGTACGTTATCCTATGTTATTCTTATGGTAAATAAGTACAAATTTGATATCTTGCTTATGTTGAACATATACTTATGAAACTTGGTATGCTGGTTTATCTAGTTGAGATCTATTGATATTTGCATAAACATATCTATTTTTTCTGTCCCCATGTCAGCAAACCTACAGATTTAGTTTTAATGTTATTCTTAAGGTGAATAAGTAAAATTTTATAACATGCTGACTGATGAAAGTTGGTATGTGGCTTAATCTAGTTGTCGTCTATTGTATTTGCATAAATACCCGCATTTTTTAGGTCCCTGTGGCAGCAACCCTACGTACTCAATCCAAATGTTATCATTATGGAGAATAAGTAAAACATTATACACATTTACTTATGAGCATGTACCGATGAAACTTGGTTTGTGGCTTTATCTAGTTACGTTGTATTATGAAATATGAAAAACAAAACACAATTCATTTTCCACCATGTCATCAAACCTGCATACTCAACTTTAATGTTGAGTACGTGAGCATACTCACAAGGAGGGGAGGGTCTGTCTACACTGTCACCTCGACCAAGTAACATCGCGGTTACGCGCATTTCTATAAACATTTTGATTACTCGTATACCGTAGTGAATTTGTTGCCAAATATTTTGTTTTACGAGTTGTAAATATATAGTTTAACCCTTTAACTGCCAGACTACTATATGTAGTAGTCTCACAATTGCAGACCATTCAATACAATAGTCTCACTTGTTCTGAATCTTTGACAACCTAAAAATCATCCAATCTAAATAAAGTAGGAACCGTTGGAAAGTAAATGTTTCAAACTTCAATTTTTGTATTTACAAATGTTTTCTAAAACGTTTACTTACATGCGTAATCATCGTATTAAGATTGTAGTTGTATTCACACTTGTATTCACACGGTACGCAAGAAAACGAACAGAAATAGCGCGCAACTTCGTTCTTTTCTAAGAATCATAAAATCCAGACAAACTTGTTTTAAATAGAATTTCTGGACACCATTAGATTCTTCAATATTTGCACTTTTTAAAACTGCCAACTAATCATTCGTCACTCTCATATTTCCTTAGATAGGAGTATTTCTAGAAACCCTTGAAATTAGACAGTTTTTTACCAATAAATAAGCTATTTTTTAATTGACATAATTATGATGTAAAATCAGAGATATTTGTTTAAAGTTCTTTATATCGATGTAAAGAGGAAATTCTATACTCTCGATTGATATAAGTTAAACCTTATTTTTAGTGTTAGGAGGCTATTAGATTTTGTTCATGAAATATAGTTATTCTACAGTCAGCTAAAGCACCCAGAACTTGTTTGACCGTTAGAAAATACAATATTTTAGAATAGGACAAAATTTCAATCTTCCGTATGGGTTGCGTGAGTGAGAGTAAAGTATATATTCTTAATTCCATTTTCAAAATACTATACTGTATGTGTGCCTTTGTTAGTGGTCTTGTAGTAGAAACATTAAAACGGTTGTTTTGTGAAAAAAATTGAAATTTATTTTATTTATTTATTACCAATAATTCCTTTACAAGTAAGTAAACAGTACGTAATGTGACATTTTTGCTGCTGTGGCAACACTTAACAATTACCACTGAATACACCGTATAAGGTACAGTTATTCATACCATGAAAGGAATTGGACAGGAATAGGAAAGGAATCTCACGGACGTGAATTTTGGTGGGGTGGCTACCGGTGACTACATATACCAGGAAAGGAACAGTAATGTATTCTGGCATGGCGATGCGCGCCGCTGACACTGTCAGACCACTCCCGTTGCGCCGGCCGGCGTGGAGTCGTTTTTGTTTCCGCCCCATAGGCTACAAATAATTTTAAAAAATCATTGCAAATTCAAATGCATTAATTAGGAAAAAGAAGATTGTTAGAAAAATGATAAAAATGTAAAAAGTCAGCAACCTAATTTTCATATTTATGTATTGTCCTAAAAATGTGTATCAGGCTACTTTAGTTAAATGGCTTCTAACTTTTCTTTTATGTAATGACTCATTAACATTTTCGGCATTGTGGTGTAATCCAATTGTGAAATACTTCTTAAACGATGCTTTCATTGACATAATAATATGATTTTACTATGAATTATATTATAACTTTTACTATGAATTGTAGGTACCAAATATAGGTACAACAAATCGATATTTTACTATTTTATATTTGCTTATATATAATATGCAGCTTTCAATATTTTCCCGAAAACTTTGCTAAATTACACCCTCCCCCCCTTTATTTTCAAAGTAATAGCCTACAAATTTGAAGACAAAATAAAACAGTGCTGGCACACTCATAAACATGACAGGCTAAGTATATAGCAAAAGAAAGTATATTAGGTTTTCCACTACGTTGTATGCTTAGTATGTGTTGTGAGCAATCACATTTTACCTTTAAATAAAATATATTGACATTTTACCCACCAAAACAGTAATTTCGGCCTAATGAGCGTATTTTTAAACGAATTTCAATAATATCTCAGAATTTGTTAGAACTTAGTAAATCTGTAGTAATAATATTGCACAGTGTGTGTTGTAGGTTTAAGGAGGGGCGAGAAAAATTGGTTTTAAATTTTACTAAAAAAAAACAAAATTTTGTATAATTTTATACTTTTGTGAATTTTGTAGATTGATCATTATAGACGACTGATAGACAAATAATTTGATATTTTGTTTTTCTCTCTACGATGTTTCGTTGCCTTAATAATATAAGGCTCTAAAATATATTGACATTTTACCCGCCAAAACAGTTCTTTCCGCCTAATTTCAATAATATTTCAGAATTTGTTAGAACTTAGTAAATTTGTTTAGTATTGTAAGCTTTCCAACAGTCTTTAAATGAGTGGCCTCCCCGTTAACCGATTAGTACCGAAATATCTGTGCAAATTCATGATTTTTTAGGCTTTTTAAGCTTAAATATATGAAATAAAAATGTAAGTATACCCATAGTTTTATTCAAATCTTCACTCTTAACATCATATCTATTTGTAAAACAATATCCAGAAATTACTTAGAAAATCAATATTTGTTTATTTATAGCTACGAAAGTCCTAATCGGTTACCATTTGGTCCCAGTAAAGTAAGCGAGGAATCAATGATGGCGAGTGGATTTCGCAGACTCATCCGGATGTTGATTAGTTTACTCAAAGTAAGTTGCCTATGGAAATGACAGTCTTAACGATTTATGACTACAATTAGTGGCATGTCTGTGTTTTTAAGAAAACTAGAAGGTTTATCACTTTTCTATCTGTCAACCAAGTAACAACTGTGCTGCCAAAAAATTTTTATCGGGAAAAAATATAAAATTTTAGGTAAATAATGTTCATTTTGTTTCTTACACCAACAATTTAGATTTTCTTGAGGTCGTGTAATGATAAACTGATTTGTATAAATTAAGATTTGTTCTTCGTTATTTAAAAAATTTAAAACCTCTAATACAATTTTTATTTCTGAGGAGGTCTCATATAGTTGTCAATGGTATTTAAAATATCCTTTTCGACAATCGTATTATATTAATTTTAGTTTAAATTAGGCTTTTTTTCTGCCTTTTTGGAAACATATTTTGTGTTTTTATAAACTAGGCTAATGGCTAAAATTATGTCCGCCCATCTTCGTCTAGTCTAGGGTGCTCGTCGGTCGTTTGTTAGTGGTCAGTTTTCCCGGGAACTGAGATTTAATAATTGTATATTCATTGCATCACCATCACCAGTAAATGAGGGTAGTTGGCAGATTTTCTGTACTACGTGGGCATGCAGAACACTATTTTCCTCTACCAAGCCGAGGAAGGGTTTTGATGGTAGCAATAATTAATTAGATTAAAATATTTAATACAATACATCACTTTTATTTTTCTAAAGATTTTCCAGCCAAGGGGCGCACCGGTGTTCCGGTGGGCCAGGCCAGGCCTGAAGGCCGTTATATACTAGCTAGTAGTCATATCTTAAAGTCTTAAAAGGTTTCTTGAACACCCAGGAAAATGGCTGCCCTAGTCTTTTAAACTGAACATGTAGTAATTAAATATTACACAAGGTGAATAAATAATTTAATACCAATTTATTATACAGAAAAAAGTTATTGGAAAGTTTTGTAAAACTTATGGTAACATTTTTAGTTTACTTTGTAAGTTTGTTTAGTTCCCGTAACATGTGCAGTAATTGTCAAAAAAGTAAAAGTAAAATACTAAACTTAAAGTGATGTCCTCAGATACACCGTGTACAACGCACTCGAAACACGCTAACTAGGTAACATAGCTCGTTCCAGACGCACTATCGGTTATTTAGAGATTGAAGAAACTTGGCAGCAATGGATACAACTTGGCAATAATGGATACAACAGGAAGCAGGAAGAAGTAAATAGACGCATTCAGTCCTCAGATAATGCATACAAAATAATATTCATAACACACTTGTGTGTTTAAAAATGACGAACGGGCGACCTCGGATACTGCGAGAAAGGTGGTCGAACAAACACGGTGTGTTTTCGCCACGACTGCAGCGCGCCAAATGGTCAAACGCTGAACTACAGATTCGACGTAGGGAGGCATCTGAGGACATTAAAAGGAAATGGGTTTTTTGCATGAGGCAACCTGAAAAGGGAAGTTATAGAAGAATCTAATGAAATTTGTATCCGAGGACACTAAAAATGTCCTCGGATGCAAAAATGTCCTCGGATACACGGTGAAAACTCAACCCAATGTCCTCGTATACACCACCTGCCACACGCACACAGACACACAGACACACACACAGACATCACTCCGAAAACCACTTTTTTAGGTTCAGGGGGGCCCAAAACGGATATTTCCACCAAAAACTCAAACTCGAAAATTTTGACGAATACAATACTTTCTCCATATACTATGGTATAGGGGGAGAAAGTAAAAAAAAGGAAGGGCATTATGAGTGAAGATATACAAGCTGGTTTCTTTGGAGTTCAAACATGGAGTTTAAATTAAAGAAAGGCACACAGCTAAGTTCATTTAGCCATACAGAAATACTGTTTTCCCAGAAAATTATGAAAGATTTCTAAGAAAATATAATTAAAAACACTTTTAAAAATTGATAGTTGCTTAAAATGTCCTTTTATGTAGGTTTGACACCGGCAGCCGAATAGTCGAGATATACACCTGTTCGACTTGACAACACTGCCGGCAGCTAAATGTACCCATACCAAACATATATGGCAGCCAAAAGGGACCTATATACACGTTGCGCCGAATAGCCGCAATCTTGCTGCTGCCAAATAGCACCAATATTGAAACATGATCTTAAAGGAGTCATAAATTAATAAAAATTTAATACAGTGATCCGTAGAAGGTCACAATCAATTTAGCAAGTTAAAACATGGATATACTCTTCTCTAAAGGGTGGCAGCCAAATAGCTTACTTTTTGACGGCCGCCAAATAGATAGGTGTATTTATATATATATATATATATATATATATATATATATATATATATATATACATATAAACTTTACAGCTGATTGTGGTTTTGAGGTCCAAAATACCATGAAACGAAAAACTAAGTCGAATATTCAAGGAAGTCCTACCATGGTAACTACTGCAATAGGCACATGCTTTGAAATCGACCTAAAACCAAGGCAGATCAGTAGTCCGTAGAAATTTGATAATCGAAAAGCTTAATATCGACATCCTTACATGATTAAGCAGACACAGTTTCTCCACAATGCCAAGCTTCATTGACTTAATGACCGCTTCCCCAGCCTACAAGAAAAGAGAGCAGTAATGGTAATGGCCTTCGTTTGTCCTTAATGACGGAAAAAACCTAGTAATAAAGGAAACAATAATCCCTTTATCAGTTAAGAGTTAGATCTGTAACTCTAACCATAAATACAGCCTATATGTTACTACAGTAGAGTAAATTGTTTATATTTAGTTTAATTTTGAAAGAAAAAAATAGAGACCTACTAGTAAACAAAGCCTACTGAGTTCGAATGTTTCAAAAAGAGTCCTAAGGCAAAAGAGTCTTCAGAAATATATAGGTATCAATAGGGTTGTATCCTACAACAAATTGCCCCTATAAATATAACAATGAAATATAAATTACATGTTATAATTTTTGAATCTAATGTTTTATTTAAATCAAACCGATAAAAAATCGGCCATGTAGATCTCTATAATAGGTATCAATATGGTTTTAACCTAAAGCAATTAAAACCCCAAAAAGTTTCTTTATAAATTCACTGATGAAATAAAAAAGACATTTCATAATTTTTTGTTGATAATGACAACATTTGTTTTCATTAAAAAAATAACCGCACTTAAATCAGTCAGGTAGATCTCCAGAAATACTTTATCATTAACAGTTTAACCTAAAACAAAAAACTAAGAAGTGCTCTTATAAGTAATATTTCGATGAAATAAAACTTACATTTCATTTTTTTTATCAATAACGGCAAATTTTTAAATCAGCGCCTGGAAATAATTAGGCTCATGACCAACATTTTCTTTCGCTTAAAACAAACCGACATAAGGTTACCAAACGTTTAAGTCTATGCTGAATTAGGATTAAGCCTATAAATGCTGAAACTCCCGTACTCACAGGCCTACCTAAGATCCATAAAATAGATATTCCTTTCAGCCCTCTGATAAATTTTACTATAGCTCCGGGATATGAAGTACCTAAAATTTTATCAAATATTATAAAAAAACAGTATAGATTTCGATAACAACCATAGTTTAAAAATAGCATTGAGTTTACTAAATGAATCAATGACATAAAATTGCAACCTACATATAAAATGGCTGGCTTCCTTTGATATTATTTATCTATATACCAATGTCCCAGTCAAAGAAACGGTAACCATATTAAATGACCGTCTCGTGGAAGCCAAAGTACAGTTAATACACAGCCTCGAGCAATTAATGAATTGATATCACTCCTGGAAGTATTGTTGAATCAGAATTATTTTATGTATAATCACAGTTTCTATGTGCAAAATGAAGGACTAACAATGGGATCGCCTCTTTCAGGGTAGTTAGCTGACATCTACCTAACGATTTTGAAAATAAATACCTACTGTCCAAAGAAAACAACTTCTATAAGAACATAGAAGTTGCTCTCGATACGTAGATGATAATTTTGAAATATTCAACGGAACTGATAGACATATCGAAAATCGAAAAAAGTGCATAAACAGTATCAACAAGCATATTCAGTTTACCCTTGAATTGGAGTCGGATAAAATAATCAATTTTCTAGATTTTACAGTAATCAGATCAGACTTGTTTCAATACAAAATTTATAGAAAACCCACAACAACCGACTCTACTATTCATGCGCAGTCCCACCATACAATTGCACATAAAATAGCTGCTTACAACAGATTTATCCACAGGCTAATATCATTACCAGTCAAGGATGGTTTTCATAATGAATTACACCCAATAAAATACATAGCTGTGGCGAACGGTTACTGAGTTTCATGGTTGAAAAAAAAAACGGAGTTCATTATTCCTAAAAAACACATAAAAAATTAATAAAAACTGCCGAAAGAACAAAATAGAAAAATATTCAGATCCACGGAGTATGGGGTGATCTTACCTAATATCTTAAACTAACACATTGGACAAATTTGCCGGAACTAACCACGACGTTCCGTAAATCTAACAACATTAGGAATATATTGCAGATGAACTTAAAAGTAGAATTTCTGTTGTACCTTCTGATAATTTTAAGGTTAGTTTTAAGCAAACCTTTGTCACTAAATCATTTTATAATGTACCAATATCTGAACAGGAGATTGTAAGCTTGGTGCAAAAATTAAAACCAGGTAAAGCTCCAGGATTTGATAACATAAATTTGTTTATTATTAAACGGATTATTTCAAATATTGTGGCAGTTTTATTTTATATAATTTAAGCATATCAAAGGGATTATTTCTTGACTGTTTGAAAAGAGCTCTTTACTAAATTGTAACTGCTTTTACAACTATATATATATTAAATAAAAGATGGTTGACAAGGGTTACAATTATAAGACAATAATTTTACTTCTGTACTCATACAAATAATACATTAAAATGGTATTGGTTTTTTTTATTAAAAAAAGAGCAATATTGTTTAGATTGGAAATACTAAGTTTAATGACAAATAAGTTATTAATTATTGTTTAATAGTCTTTAGAGGCACAAGAGCTTATCTCAGGAGGTTGGTGCCGTCTTTTTCCCAAAGGATTTAAATAAAAAAACAAATTGGATAATAGGTAATACAATATCTTTGATATATCTATATTATATCATATCGATTCATACATTTATTAGTGATGTAACACAAAATTCCTTCATTTACGATATTTTCAAACTTCCTTACGATTATTTTCTTGTTAATTTTCATATTTAATATCTTCGTATGAAAGTTTATGACCGACTCTGTAGTACTAATCCATTCCATACCTAGGATAACGTCTTTAATTAAATTTGGCACAATTAACGCATGTATCCATAATTCTTCGGAATCTATTTTAATTTTTACCATTACAATTCTGGCGACTCTCCTAGTTGTACTACCCACTGCGGTGTGTATCTATCTGTACATTTGTGGTAGGTAATTCTTCGTACGTTCCCATAGAATCTTTGTCCTCCCGGAACCTCTGTTCGGACATACATGTAACGTTGGATCCTGTGTTGATTAGGGCATATGCACTCTGTTTTCCGATTTTAATATTTATCTCCGGACATTTTATGTAGTTAATTGGTTTATTTGGCAACTCAACCTCGTCTTCTCCTAAAAGAAAATTTCTGTCAAGAAACATATTACTTATTGAGATATTTGGGTGTATTACTAATCCAGACATACATTTAAGTGGGTTAGACCTTATATTTCCAAGGACATTGTGTGGCACAGGAATAATGTCATCGAGCGTCGCATAGTCTGGAAAAATGATATGGTTCGCGATCTCGTGTCCAGTGACACATTCTGCGCTCAGCAGTTTTCCTGCTGAGTCACCACATTTGGTGAACTTGTTTCTGGATGACTCTTGGCTTGGATATTTTCTGCTACCGTGTGGCAAAAGTTCATTTGTTCCTGTGTTGGATAGCTGGTATTTCGGGGTCCGTCTGGTCTCTATTATTCTCTGGTCTTATATTTTGATCTAATCCTCCATTGTTGTTTTGTGGTCGAAAAGGAGGTGCTGTATGAAAGTATTGGTTATTTCTTTGGGGGTGTGATCCAAGTTGGTGTCGTGGGAATGGAGGTGATGGTCCTTGTGGGAGTTGAGAATGTTGGTGGTGAAAAGTTTGAGATCCCCGATGATTAGATGGCGCTTGTGAAGGTCTGTAATGGAAGGGTGGTGGTCCAGGTCTCTGTTCTCTGAAGTTAGGTCTAGTTGATGGTTGGGGAGGTGAATATGGATGATGTATCTTTCGCGCTCTTATGTTCGCGTCCTTGAAATCTTCTCTTCGCAGCAATAACTCAAATTCGATAATTGAGTCAATCCTCTGAACACGCCTCGCATCTTGCACTATATCCTCATAATGTTCGGCTAAACAGGTCACAATTTCATCCTACTCGTATCGCTTTCAATGTAATAACCCTTTCTGTAGAGTATGCAGACCAACTAAGGGTACCATTTGGAATATATCTTTCCACTTCCATTCGTTGTCTGATCCCTCTCTGCACTTCTCTGCTCCAATATTTGGCTTCGAAAACTTCCCTAAAATCTTCCCAATTACGTACCTCATTTTTGACTAATGCAAACCAACGTGAAGCGTGGTTCTCTAAACACATCTCAATTATGTCTATTAGATTTTCTGTAGCGTCGATGTTGTTGTTGATCGTTCTTATCTTTTCGTAAAACCTTTGTATCCTCCGAATATGTTCTGTGGGGTTCATTTCTCGTCCATGAAACTTAGGTACCGTGTTTTCTCCTATTCCAGCAGTCTGACCACTACAGCTAACAGATATTTGGGGCTGGTAGTTATGTTTTTTTTTTTTCCATTAATTCCTTTTCTATGTCCCTAATTTTTGTATTATGATATTGGACGTTCAGTTCTAGTGACTCCAGCTGTTTTCTTTGCTCCGCCATGAATTTCCTTTCTTTCTCCATGTTATTCTCTAATCTACCATCCAACTCCTGACATCTCTGGTTGACTATCTGCTCATTTTCCGTGTTCGATTTCTCTTCTTGGCAGGACAGCAATTTCTGGATCCTTTCTGTTAGGTTATCTAACTGTATCTGGACCTGTTCTTGAGTTTTGATGGTGTCTTTATCTAAATCCACCTGGATGTCCTCTCTCTGGGCCTGGCGTTCGCTTCTCCGTTCATTGTGACTAGTTTCTCTCTGCATATCCAATTTCTTCAGTTGATCTTCCTCAAACTGGTTCATTCTAGTCTTGAATTCATCCTGTACTGAATTTAGGTGTTTTTTTTCACATCTGTCACATTTTGGTTGATAATATTTCGATTTTGTTTGTTTTCTTCAAACTTTTTTTGTATATTTTTTAACTGTCGGTTAGTATTCTCTTGATTTTGTTTATTTTCTTCCTGAAAGGCATCGAAACGTTGCAGTAATATCACCCAACCATGGGGGTTGAGTTTCAGATTGAAATATGTTTCCTGTTTCTGATTCCATGGTAGTGTCGCTATTATGATGGTACTCTGTATCATCGCTGACAGGACTTGCCCGAGGGTTGGGTGTTACCGGCATGTCGTCGTTCGGAAAAAAGTTGAGTATTTCTGTTGTGTCGACGCGTTCCCCTGATATCACGTCTTCCTTCCGGCGGTGTGTTTGTTCTGGGATCCGCTACCCTTCCATCGTTCCGTGCTCAGTATTCAAATTTGGCTCCACGATCACGTCTTCTTCTGGCTGGGACGCCTGTGTCGTGCAAGCCTCATGTTTCTCGCACCTTTAATGTAGGCTTAATGTGCTTTCTCAGATTGTATCTCTGGTTATTTTGTTTATCCACTCTGAATTAATTTGGTTTAGAA
Source organism: Philaenus spumarius (assembly GCA_018207615.1). Lineage (NCBI taxonomy): Eukaryota > Metazoa > Arthropoda > Insecta > Hemiptera > Aphrophoridae > Philaenus > Philaenus spumarius. The sequence goes on from JAGFPH010000798.1 coordinate 335,990, forward strand.
TTAATTATTTAACTTAAACTAACACACAATATTTATAAATCTAAATTGTTAAAACTTATTAAATTTAAGGAGTTATTTAGGGACTTTGGGAAAAAGCCGTCACGTCCAGGCGCCAAATTACTAAATTGCAATTACTGCTTTCACAACTATATATATATTAAATAAAAGATAATCAACAAGGGTTACAATTATAAGACAGTAATTTTACTTCTGTACTCATACAGGTAATACATTAAAATGGTACGGTATTGTTTTTTTTTTATTAAAAAAAAAAACAATATTGTTTAGATTGAAAATACTAAGTTTAATGACAAATAAGTTATTAATTATTGTTTAATAGTCTTTAGAGACACAAGATCTTATCTCAGGAGGTTAGTGCCGTCTTTTTCCCAAAAGATTTAAATAAAAAAACAATTATTTTCATTAAATTTCACCAGCCAAAGTTGTAGGCTACACAATCGTTTTATATTTCTATATAAACAACGTATTAAAATTTCAAAACGATCGGATTATACATACTCGAGCTATTAACACATAAAGATCTCGTCAAGCTGTTTTGATTCAAAATGTTTACAAGGTTTCTGTAGAATACTTATATTTTACGAACCATTAAACGGGTTTTAAATATCAAAATAGATTTGGATTCATAATAACATTGTCAACAATAAACTATAATTTCATATTTGCATTATCATTTTTGAATGTGTAGTTACTGTTTGAAAATAGAAAAAAATCCATTTGGTTGGTTGTCGTAAAACATATTTATGTGTTAATAACACGAGTAGTTATTATCCGATAGTTTAGAAATTTCCATGCGTTGTTTATATAGTAATATACGACGACTGAGTAAAATTTTAACGAGAATGAATAAAAACAATGGATCTATGAAACGACCGTCCACTGAAGAACTATTTTCAGATTAATATTTACGATTTAACGTGCATTGACCAAGTAAATTTTCATACGAATTAATACGAATCTGATAGTTTACAGAGAATTTCGTCCTGAATTTTAAAAAGTTTTTATATTTAAGATCCAACTAACGGTTCGCATGATACAAAAGATTGTATCTAACAAGATATAACTTTTATCGTTCTAATTTACCATAAACTTAGCACTAATCGTTAAATAATCTGAACATTTTTATAGGAACCTCATTTTTTAATATTATACTTATATAGACATGTTGTTTGTATGTAGTATACGTTACATTAAAATCATTTAAATATTTTTAAAGAAATTATATTTTTACCGGAGACAGAGCATTAACTCTTTCTCTAATTTTCCGTAAACTTTATGCGTAACTTTTTATAATAGGCCTAATCGTTAAATGGTCTAAAAACTGGTACCGTAAAGGAATTTCATTTTTTTATACTATATTTGCAGACATGTTGTTTATATGTAGTATATATTTTATTAAAATCAGTAAAATATTTTAAAAGAAATTATTTAAGACATAGCATTACTCTTGTTCTAATTAAGCGTAAACTTAATGCGTTAATTTTTATAGGCCTAATCGTTAATTGGTCTAAAAATTAGTATAGGAACCTATTTTTTTAATATTATTGTTGTAGACATGTTGTGTATATGTGGTATACATTTTATTAAAATCAGTTGAATATTTTAAAAGAAACTATATCTTTACCGAAGAAATGTACACTTTCTGAATTGAAAACGCGTGTTCAGTAAAACCCCATTTTCTCTGAAACTGTTTACAAATTTTGAATTAAATTCGATAAACATATAAACAATAGTTGTATAATAATGCTATATAAAAATTAACACAATACATTAACATTTAAATATACAAACTAACCGTTGTATACAAAACAAACCTATCAAATCCCAGTATGCAAATAACTAATTGATTCATATTCCAGTATCCAACAACCACATGTAATATACCGAGAAAATGTGTAATGGGTCTCACTTTTTCACAGAATGCGTATATATACTTTATTTATACGTGTGTTAAATTTTGTTTAAATCTGTTAAATAATTTACAAGAAAAATACATTAATTTAACCGACAAATCGCTCGCCGCTGGATGTATATCACGGCTTATTGATGCATAGCCAACACAGTTTTACAAATAAAACAAAATAATAAAACATTAACGTATCCAGCTCAATTTTATACAGAATATATATAAATATATATATATACTTTATTTATACGTGTGTAAAATTTCATTTAAATCTATTAATTAATTTACAAGAAAAAATCATTTCGCTCGCCGCAAGATCTAGGGTAAATCTAGGTTTATTCATACAAATGACTGACATTAATTTTTATAAATAAAATACAGTACGGTAATTAAATTTTATCGTATCTAACTGAAATTTTCACAGAATGCGTATACAGGGTGTTACAAAAAGTTTGGGCTGGCTATGCATATTCAGATTCTAATGCAAAAAGTCGAAAATGTAGTATAACATTTTTTTGATTTCGGCTTAGTTTAGCCGTAATCCGCCATTTTGTTTTTTTTAGAAAAACTCATTGTAACTCTGGAAATAGATAAGATATCGAGTTCAAATTTGGAATAAGCATTTTATATGTTACGATTAACAAGTGTACCAAACACAAAGAATTAATTTCTATAATTTTCAAAATGGCGGCCGTTACAAATTTTTAACGTGGAATATCTTGAAAACCGTTAAGTTTACAAAAATTGTACAAGAGGCAAAATATTTTCCTTTTTTAACGACAGACAAAATGCTTTTTTTTGTAGTTTCAGTAGGTTAAAGGATAACTGAGTTATCAACTAAAAACATAATTTCTTGGTAATTGCCCAAGTAGCACACTACGTATATAATACGTAAATATAATGTATCAATGTATAAGATTGCTATATGTATTAGGTATACATATTATATACGTATTTATATATTAATACATAAATACATTTATAAAGAAAATCAAATTAGTAAAGTTTACAATAAAACGAAAAAATTTACCGGAAATTTTGACCGAAATTACGTATTAAGTAACATAATTGACTTTAAAGATTGCAAGAAAAAGATAGCAGCTGTATTTTTTAATACTTACTTTACACCTCTTAAATCTAGACTTTACTTGCATTATAATCCACCAGAGTGTTCCGTCTTCTGTGACATTGTCAGCAAAAAAATGAGCAAATTGGTTTTTCAAGTTATTTCAGGTAAGTTGTGAGTTTTATTATAACAATATTAGCATATAATTTTGATGTTTAAATAAATACGTTTTAGTGTAATAGTGAAGATTTGTTTTAAAGTAGTTTATAGCGTATTCGTTCTTTTGTACTTTGCTTGTTTTGAATTATATCTCTAGTAAAGTTTTGGAGGACCAAAAAGACAGTTGTAGTTTTATTATTTTACTTCAATAATCGCCATTTTAATAAGTTTATAGTTTAAATTAAGTTATGTTTTGTATATATATATTGTTGTATTAAATTAAATACAAATCGCTATACCGGTAGACCTAATCGTGGGAATATGGGTTAGACACTTAACCTAAAACCTAGGTCTCTATGAAGTCATGTTCGTTCGGTCTATCCTAGGTTAACTAGCCTCTCCTTGGCCTAGGCTGAAAAAATAAAATAATCCTAAATACAAATCGCTATACCGCTAATCGTGTGAATATGGGTGGGCTTAACCTAAAACCTAGGTCTCTAGTTCATGTTCGTTCAGTCTATCCTAGGTCTAGGCTGAAAAAATAAAATAGCCTAATCCTAAAATACATAAATACATTACGTTTTAAAACTTGGGACCGCAAGAGTTTATAAAATTATAAGTTAAGAAAGTTTTCTGCCATAAGTTTACTATTCGATCCTAGGCTGATATGTTTGCAGACAACAACGTTGTTTTACATTCTACAGTTAAGTTAAATGTTGAATTCAGTTAATCATACTGTGACTAAATAGGCTACTATAGGTTAGAACCTTTAGGCTAATTTTTAAAATTTGTCTTGCATTTCTGTTGCCATAGGCTAGCCTAGGGTCGAATAGTAAACTTCCGCCAGTTTTCTTAGTTAAAATTAGGTTTTCGTTAATTTATGAAAATAGACTGTAGCAATATGTAAAACTTACATATAGAAACTAAAAAATCGGCTTATATTGAACTAATATAAGAAAATGCAACATGTTGTTCATATTGTTGATATATTTAATACCTTCTGTGTTTTATGATAGTAGGCTATAATACATTAGCCACTGCAATTTACCACAGCGGTTATCTGCATTATTTGTGTAGACTAAAACTCTCATATATGCATGTAAACATATATTGTCAACAACAACAAAAATACTAATATGAAAAATAACGAACATACCGGTGATTTTAATTGACTTCAAAATGAAATTAATTTTTTACAAAAACTAAATAATTTTGTTTTGTCTCCGCAATAGGTCGTGTGTCACTTGTGTAGGCCTATACAGGATTGAATCTAACTTTTGTCAAATTTTGTGCTTTTGTATGTAAATGTAGTACCTTTATTAGGTAGGCCTAGAGTAGAACCTTTATTAACCGTCACTGTTGGGACTGTGACTATGACTGTGACGGTTAACTGAATAGGTGGATAACAGAAATTATGCAATAAGTGAATATGAAAAAGGAATTTCATTGGTGGTTGAGGATAAAACAAACACGAAAACACGTTAAAATGCATAATTCACATTTTATATGTTTAATAAAACCTCCCAACCACTTAACTATACTTTTGAGTACAATCGCTTCGCATTTTCACTACGATGTGCAGACACTTTCCGTAATAACGATGCTTCACAAAATTGCAAATTGACATCGTTGGACAATGACGTATAATGCAATGCGACTGTTAAAAGAGTGACATATAATCAAGGTTCTACTTGTATTTAAAAAAAAGTATAAACATGGCAATGGGCTGTATTATCATAACTTTTAAAGTAAGGATTTGTTTTTTTTTCATAAGTCCTATAAAAAATGACTACTCTAAACTAATTCTATTCTTTTTTAAATCACAACAACACAGGGTCAACGGTTTTTTTTAGGTTTGGTTACAAAAAAATAACTTTATGACTACCTAATAAATAAAAATTTTTAAGTGAACGATAATTGTTTTCAGGTGTTATGCGGTATAAGTACCAAGGCACATTAGACCTGAAGACCTTCGAAAAAAGGACAAACGAGTGGTTTCGCCAAGCTGGCACACAAATTTATGTTAAAACAAAAACTCAAAATGTTTTGTAAAAAATCTTCAAATAAAACATTTAATACACATTACTTTCTGCCTGAAAATCTTTTAGATCCCTAAAATATGCTCAAGCAAAGGCCAGAAAATGACTAGTTTGAACCACTGCAAGGGTTTTTGTTTCCTTATAAAATTATTACATTATGCAACATGTTTTTTTTCTTTTTTTTTCGGAATAAATATTACTAAGTTAAAGTAATTGTAGGATTGTACGTGTAGCTGATTTTGAAAACAGCTTAAAAAATCCAATACTCCCGAGCCAACGATGTTGTAGGGGGATTTAAAATTGTTTGTCACAGAAGTTCGTCTTTTCTTAGAAATTCATCAAACTTATATTTTTATTGTTTGTATCTATTAATTCTCAAAATAGAATGTGATATAATCTGTGTAGAATATTACAAACATAGCAGTAAATAATTTGTATAAGGTATATACAGTAATAATACGGGGTATCCAACTTTGACTGTCTGAAACTTCATGAGGTTATTTGCCATCTAAAAATAAGCAAATAATACATTTACAACATGTGCCCTATCTCGAATCATTTTCTATCTGTCGGTCTGTACGTGTTTTTTAAAAACTCCTAAATATCTAAGAAACAGGTTAACATAAAAATTTTAAACTTAGTATGAATGTTAATGTAGGTGGTTAACAAATTTCATAAAATCTGAATTTCGAATAGTTTTCCGTTTCAAAATGGCGGCTGTTTAAAATATTAAATTTAGATATCTAAAAAAACTGCAAATTTCAGAAAAAAGACAAAAGTTTTGGGCAGTTTAAAGACGAATCTAACGATATATCACTTTTTATCACTGGGTCAAAGGTAACTAAAAAAATTCAAATTAGTGGACAAAAAGGTTTTTTTTTTAGTGCTAAGTAGAGCCATAACCATATTTTTGGCCACTAATTTGAAGTTTTTTATCTACCTTTGACCCAACGATAAAAAGTGATATACCATTAGATTTGTATTTAAGTTCTCCAAAACTTTTGTATCTTATAATTTTTTTAATGAAATTTGTGGTTTTTTTAGATATTTGACATTTAATATTTTAAACAGCCGCCATTTTGAAACGGAACATTATAGGAAATTCAGATTTCTATAAAATTTGCTTTTTAACTACATCAACATCCATGCTAAGTTTCATGATTTTGTGTTTACTCGCTTTTGAGGTATTTAGGATTTTATAAAAAAATATTCAGACCGACTACAGAAAACGGTTTGAGATTGAACACATGTTATATTGTATTATTTGCTTGTTTTTAGCTGACAAATAACCCCTTGAAGTTTCCGGCAGTCGAAATTGAGCACCATGTACGTAACGTATTTTTAAAGTATCCACAAATACATATAATATCTGTATTTTATACATATTTAATATGTAAAACTTTATACATATTTTATTATGTTAGTATAGGATATGTATACAAAACATATTAGTATACGTTATATATACGTTTTTTATCCATATTTTTGGGGGACATTTATATGTATATAATACGTATTATTTACTTTCATATACATATTATATACTACATTTATACTTTGGTTGAAAGTATTTAATACATATTATATACATATTCGTGCTGCCTGGGTTGTCTACAACAACTAAAATTAGCCTAAAACCATATTTTTTTTAAATTTAACAATTTTATAGTTATTTTTGTAGCGGGCTATGCAGATTCATATTCTACATGCAAAAATAAGTGGAAAATTTAGTATAACATTTTTCGATTTCGGCTTAGTTTAGCCGTAATCCGCCATTTTGTATTAAAAAAAAAAAATAATAACTCAAAAGCCCTTAGAGATATTTTTATGACACTTAGTATACACTTTAACTCTATAGCTATAATCATTTTCCCAAAATATCTTTGATCAGACTCATCAAATTTCAAAATGGCAGCCATTTAAGTTTTAAAGTCAAATTCCATGAAAACTAGCTACTAAACAAAATTTTACTAGACACTAAATTTGAAGCCCTTTTCATTTCAAATCGAATTACACTTTAATTGCAAAAAATGGTTAATAAATATCAAAATGGCGGCCATTTAACAATTTCAAAGAAAAATTCCATTAAAACTAGGGACTAGAAAAACTCCAAATTGTCCAATTTAAATTTTAAAACATAAATAAAATTTTGTTTAGTAGCTGGTAAACCACCATAACTCATTTTTTTATAGAAACAACTACACAAAAATATTTCAAGCAAACATAAACTACAATGAAACAAAACTAATATAATTAAATTTGTTATTCAAAACTACAACAAACGCTGGTTAATATACTAATGCCGGTAACAAAGCAATTACTAGGAAACGCGGTAAACACAAAAGTGAAAATTTGCAACAATGAACCAGCTGGTTGCCTAGCAATACAATCATGTGTTACTGTTTCATACTGTAGCGAGCTGTACTTGCATTTACACAATATACAGTGGTAGCGTCAGCGATTTTTAAAATAATTTAAGTGTGTTTTGTGTATAAAATAAAGTATTTGTGAAATTGCAACAGCTTTTTAACATTCCGTTATAAAAAATATTGAACTTTGAGTTAAATTGAATTGTTTGCAAATGGTAAAACACGCCTCTTTAATAAAATTGTTCCCATAAGAAATTTCAAAGTTGGTCGCCATATTGGAAAATGGCGGAATTTTACAAATATTATAACTACATATTTTTTAATTTCTCAAAAAACAAGGAAAGATTACCTATTTTAAGTTTGCTGTAAAATTAATACTCTCTGATATCTCAATGGTAGCCTCTTTGAGTTGATCACCCTGCATATATTTAATTTATACGTGTGTTAATTTCAAATAATAACCGTTGATTAAGTTACAAGAATAATGTATTTAACCGACACCACACATAACCAAACATAACCAAAGGACTGTTATTTACATTTTTACCAATAAAATAATTAGATTTAATAGTGGAAGTCTCATTTGTTCACAGAATGTGTATACATCAGGATGTGTTTTTTAAATAGGCTACCATTGGTATTTTGTAAACTAATATCTATCAACAAATTGTAAATGGGGAACCTGTCCTTGTTTTTTGAGAAACGAAAAATATTTGTATAAAGGCCACCATTTTCCAAGGCGGTCAACTTTCGAATTTCTTATGGGACACCCTGTATTTATTGATAATTTTGGATTCTACAAGTTATTTTAAGACTTTTTTGTCGTTTGTGTTTTTTGATACTACTAACAGTTTAAAAGTTAATAGGGTATAAACTTTTAAAAATGCTGTAACTGAGCAGAAGATATTTTTGTATGGAAATGTTTTAAACCAATAAAACACTCTTAATACTAATAAAGCATTGTTCAGACAAACAAATTACTTTTAAAATTCAACAAATATGGTTTTTGTTCATTTTTTTAAAATTATATAATACAAAGGAATTAAAATGGAAATACTTCACATTTGTCTGTCACTTGTGAAACATTAAGTTGATAACAGATGTTCAGGTTCTAACTGTACTCTAACTTTTAAACGGTTAGTAGGCCTAGTATCAAAAAATCACCAAGAAAAAAAAGTCTTAAAATAACATGTAGAATCTAAAATAATCATAAAATATCAGGTGTTCGATAAGAAATTAGAAAGTTTACCGCCATATTGGAAAATGGCGGTCATTTATACAAATATTTGAACTAATATTTTTTCATTTCTTTCAAAAAACAAGGATAGGTTTCCTATTTAAAGTTAGCTGTCAGATTTATAGTTTACAAGATTTTTTATTATTTGTATAAGCTACATTTTTATTCTTTTGTATTTTTTCGTCAACTGGGGCCTCTCAAAGATTTTTTATTTAATGTGATTTTTTTAAGTGGGCCACCATTGGTATTCCAAAATAGGAGTTTCCATTCGAAAAAAATAAGTTGGCCGAAGTATAATTAGAAAGTATTATTATAAGTATTATTAGAAAAATTAGACGAAGAATATTTGCTAAGACGTTTGATTCAGTCCGGCAGAAGAATTTTTTTTGAAATCTTAGATGAACAAGGTGTAAGAAAAACAAAATTCAAGTATTAAAGCATTGGGTACACCAATAGAATAGCTCTTGTTTTCTTGGAGAAGCCAGGAAAATATTTCCTTGTGACGAAAGGCGTTAAGCAGGGTGATTCACTCTCACCTTGCTATCATTTTAATGCGATACTAGAAAAATATTTCAGTAAAATAGATTGGCATAATTTAGGAATTAAAATGAATAGAATATATAATATAAGATTTGCACATGAAATCGTTCTTTTTGCAAAATTACCCACATAACTGGATAATATGTTAGAGGACTTGGACCGAGAGGGTAGCCGAGCTGGACTAGTGATAAATAAAGAAAAAACGTACTCCAAAGCAACGCAAAACAAGAAGATCTATTCCTAATAAAATAAAGTTAATGTGGGTAGCAGAAGCAACATATCTGAAACCAATAATTTCTTTTCATAATGGTTGCAGTAAGGAAATTAATAGAAACATTAATTTGGCTTGGAAGAAGTACTGCTCTATGGAATTCATTTTTAAAAGCAACACGGGGCAAGGCCTTAGACTCTAGCAGTCTAGCATTTAATACATTTAAAATTCCTTGTGTGACGTATGGAACACAAACGTGGTCTCAACAAAATATCTCAAACCATTTTCGAGATATCCACGATTGAAAATTTAAAAACCACTAAAAAACGAGGCCATTTTTGACGATAATGCTGAATTTGCTTTAAAAAAAGTACAAGGTTCCGGCAGATCGTTTATATTTTACGAACTGTTTGACTGATTTTTAAAAGTGAAACAAATTTGAATTCACAATGAAGTTGTCAACAATATACAATAATTTCTTATCTTCTTATATTCTAAAAAACGTTTTCAAAACTAATGACAGTGAGCCTGACTGTTCTACTGGACCGATTTACATGCGGGTTGTACCAAAACAAAGGTTAGCGGTCCTATATGTGCAGGTTTTATTTGTATTTTGAAAATATTTATGT
>JAGFPH010000798.1:346176-357563 GCA_018207615.1 Philaenus spumarius
AAAATATTTATGTTAATTGGATCAAACATGGAAAATAAACTTTTCTTATGGAGATTTAACATGGGGTAAAATTTCAACTTTGCACTTCTTTGAAGAGTTCACTGAAGGTTTCCACTGAACCGTTTTACACGCGGTTTGTTTTAAATGAAAGATCAATCATTCCATATTTGCACAATTTACCTACATTTTTGAAATAATTTCATTTAGAATGTAATAAAATAAATTTTTAAAACGTATTTTATCATTAATTTAAGTTTCCCTATCAAGCTGATTATTAAAACACGTGATTGTGCATCTAAGAACAAACAATTGCAGCAAAAGGAATCAGCTGGCTTAGAGAAAATCATTAGTGGCCAGTATTTTTCAACGAACAAATTCACAGGATCAAGTTGAACGTTAAACACATAGTGCCTAACAGCTGTAATACCTATAAATAAGCAACATTATGAAAAACTAAAAAACAACAATTGAAAGATTAAACTTATATCATTCAAAGATGTGCACAAAAACATAAATCATGTGTGTATGTTGCCATTAAGACAGGTAAAATAAATTAAACATAATTTTAGGTTAGGCCTAGACTGAAAAAACAACTTCTTGAATGTTTTTACATTCATTGCCATAGCAACCAATTGATTAAAATAACAGATAAAACAGTTGATTCAGATGTCCAGCTTTTAGTACAAAATAATATTTTAAGTTAGGCTTCTAGGCTCATCCAACACATGTTTCAACACACATAAACCAATAAAAACTTGCTTTAAGGGATTTAAAAATAAGAAAAAACTATGTTACATCTTAATTAAAAATAAATAAGACATATTATAGTAGGCCTAACTATTGATAATATACGGTAATTGATAGTAACTTTTTGGTAAGGGTTTTGATTAAATGTAGGCCTACACCTGAGCCTTACTGGTTCTTTTAACTTTTATTATAACTGCTGTTATAAAATATACAAAATAATTTGATTTGAACATTTAAGATTATTTATCATCTTAGTTTTGAGGTTATCATTAATAATACACCTCTATTATAAATAAAACATAACATATCTTTTTAGAAGGCTCCATCGGGGGTTGGCGCGCGGAGCACGCAGGGGTCTCCCCTAGTTTATTTATCTATTTTTAGATTTGTAGTTACCGTTAAAAAAATATAATTTCGATTTAACTGTTTGTGTAAAACATCATTTATTTCTTGATCTTTTAGATAATTATAACTAGATGGTTTTGAAAAAAGTGTATTGGAAAGCTCAAAAACGTTACGTTATGTTAGATAATAAACGCTTGTATCTTAAGAACTGGTAGTGGTAGTTGAATCTTAAATGTTAAAACGTATTTCAAATTAAGTCAAAATTCTCTATAAAGTACCAGATTTTGATTAATTCGTATGAAAATTTGCTTCATCAATATACTTTAATTATATCCTAAATATTAATCTGAAAATAGTTCTTCGGTGGACGGTTGTTTCAAAAATCCTTTATTTTTATTCAATTTCGTTAATATTTTACACAGTCACCGTATATTACTATATAAACAACGTATTAAAATTTTAAAACGATCGGATCATACCTACTTGAGTTTTTTTTAACACATACAGATTTCGTAAAGGAATTTGATTCAAAATTGTTACAAGGTTTTAGTAAAATTCTTATATCTTATGAACTGTTAAACAGATTTTAAATATTAAAATAGATTTGGATTCTTAATAAAATGGTCAATAATAAAATATAATTTCATATTTGTATAATCTTTTTTGGAGTGTTAGTCACTCTTTGAAAATAAAAAAAAATCGATTTGACTAGTTGTAAGATTAACTCACTTTTATGTGTTAATAACTCGTGTAGGCCTACGTATTATCTGATCGTTTTGAAATTGTAATAAGTTATAGTAATATATGACGACTATGTAAAATTTTAACGAGAAATAATAAAATTAAAGGATTTTTGAAACAACCGTCCACAGAAGAACTATTTTCAGATTAATATTTACGATATAACGTGCATTAACCAAGTAAATTTGCATACGAATTAATATAATTCTGATACTCCGTAGAGAATTTCGTCCTGAATTTCAAAACGTTTTAATATTTAAGATCAGATAAACGCTTCGCACTATACAAAAGATTTTCCAACAAGATGTAACGATTATCGCTCTAATTTACTATAAACTTTATGCGTAACTTTGTATAGCAATAATCGTTAAATGGTCTAACAATTTTATTGTTATAGGAACCTCATTTTTTTACATTAAACTTATAGATATATGTTATCTATATTTATTTAGTATACATTTTATTAAAATCATTTAATTATTTTTAAAAAAATTCTGTTTTTACTGATGACAGAGAATTACTCTTGCTCTAATTTACCGTATGTATAACTTTTTATAGGCCTAATCATTAAATGGTTAAATATGTGTTTATGTTATTTTAAGTTATACCTATAAACATGTTGTGTACGGTATTTGTAGTATAAATTTTATTAAAATCAGTTGAATATTTAAAAAGAAATTTTATTTTTACCGAAGAAATGTACACTTTCAGTTATTGAAAATGCGTGTTCAGTAAAACCTTATTTTCTCTAAAACTATTTACCAATTTTTAATGAAATTTGATGTACTTAGCCTATAAACAATATGTATGTATTAACATGATATATCAAAATTAACACAATACCGTACTTTAATATTTAAATATGCAAACTAACCGTTGTATACAAAACAAACCTATCAAAACCCAGTATGCAATAACTAATTCATTAAAATCCCAGTATTCGACAACCGCATTTAACATCCTGATAAAATGTGTAATGGGTCAAATTTTTTCACTGAATGTACTTCATTTATACGTGTATTATATTTCATTTAGATCTATTAACAAGAAAATACATTTAACCGACTACGCGCTAGCACTAATATAAATGTAAATAATTATGGTTTATTCATATATGGCTAATAGAGTTTTACAAATAAATACAATAATGACATTTTATCGTATCTAGCTGATTTTTTCACAGAATGTGCATTCATATTTTATTTATACGTGTGTTAAGTTTAATTTAAATATATTAATTAAATGGTTTTTACCGACGCCACTCATAACAAAACATAACCAAAGGACTATTATATACAGTTTTACAAATAAAATAATTAAATTTGATCGTAGAAGTCTCATTTTTTCACAAAATGCGTATTATTATATGCCTTATTTATACGTATGTTAAATTTAAATTAAATTACAAGAAAAATGTATTTAACTGACACCACCATAACCAAACATAATCAAAGGACTGTGACATACAGTTTTAATTTAAAATAATAACATTTAATCGTAGAAAATCTTTTTTTCACAGGATGTGTATATCTATTGATACGCATGTTAAGAATAAATATAATAATTATGTTCTTAAATTAGATAGAATAGTTTTGTTTATTTGATAGTTCTGGGTAAATGTGTAATATGGCGCTATCGTCACCTACTAAAGCCATTACGTCGTTTACAATGTTCTCCTTATTTAGTCCAGGATCTGAAGGGGGTTGAGTATGTACGGAAAGCCTGACGCAATTTTATTTCTGATTATTGTTGTAGGTACTATAGTGATCATTAAAAGCTATGTTGTCGCCCCCCCAGCGTGGTCGACATCGCCAGGGGGAGGGGGGAATATGGCGGGGGCGCCGTTTATTAAAACGCTTGTAACTTGAGAACCGTTCAAGATAGATCATTGAAAAAAGCGGCAATATACTCCATAAAATATGAGCTTTGAAAAAGGGTATTACGTTTATAGTCGTATAGTTGTTGGTTTATGAGTAAAGAGCATTTTTATTGGTAAATGAAGAAAAATGGTGATACAAATAAGCAAAACCAATAGTTTTGTACTAAGAAAATCACTAAATAGGTCAAATATAGACATTTAAGTTATAAAAAGTGCTTCAATAAATTTAAGAAATCATGTTGAACAGTTAATGCTACTATACAGGTGTTTTATACGTAGCACTAATATATACAAGTGCTCCGCGCGCGCCACCGGCGATGAAAACCCCACATTTTATACCTTGTTCTAGTTTTTTCTAATGTTCAGTATGATTTGTCATGATGACAGTAAATTTACCACAATTTAAAATGAAAATCATCTTCCTGAGGATAATACTTTTAGAGTTGCAGCCATTCAAATTTCAATCAAATTTTTAAAATTTTCAAAAATTTGTTAGTTTTTAGATAGCATTTGTGTTTGTTCACCGTGAAACAAGGGTTTTCAGCAAAACTGATAAGGACTAATTTTAAAGTAGAGAAATATAACTTTAATATGTGACCGAAATGGGATTTCTACCATGAATAACTTCTAAGATACAGCTGTTTGAATTTTAGGTACACTTCAAATAAATAAATAATATGGAATGTAAAAAAACCAAAAGAATTGAAAAATGTGAGTAGTTAGAAAAGGTTACAGTTACATACAATAACATAACATTACATTAAATGAAAGAGTTTATATTTAGGAAAATAAAAAATGTTATATTACCGTACTTCTTTACAGTAAAATATTACAGTTGTTATTTTTGCTTTTTCATTTAACAATACTTTACTTTTAGTGATATCGAATAGTGAGTATCAAGTCAGACGTAGGCCTATTAACACTTTTCTTGAAATGTTAATTTGGGTGCGCTAAACTTTTCGGATAGCCTAATAACTCATGGATTAATAGATCCTAGATGTGAATATCCCTTTGATTTGCTAGTACTACTTTTGAGTTAATGTTTGTTGGTGAAGGGGTTTTCTTTGTTTCCTTTGCTGTTTTTCAGGCATTGTTGAAGACATTGTCATCACAGAGCTCCTCCTGATTGGCTCGTAAAAACCTTTTATTTTGTCAACAATTCTTTGCCTCTTAAAATTTTTTAACAGAATTTTCCCATTTTCTTGTAAGTTAAATAGGAATTTCGATGTTTCTTCTGTGACAATAACTCCACTCACTATGTTTCTCAACTCTAAAGGGTTTTCTTGTTCATTTATAAATTTAATAATAAGTTGCACGTCATTTTCATCTCTTTCTACCCTTGTACTATCCATTCTTTATGTCACAATGTCACATGCCCTAATATCTGCAGTTCGACCTTGCTCATTTTTATCCTTGTTTTTCTTGGAGTTGCTGTGTATTTGTACCACAAATTTGGATCAAAGCACCTCATTGAACTACAGTCAACTCTAGGTTTCTCATCCAGTTACAATGAACCTTCGCTCGTGTGAATGTCGGAAAGCAGGATTGAAATGTTTAGCCATATGTTCGTTTTTCTGTGGTGAATCGTACAGTAAAATTAGACCAAAAAATACCCAAACTGGAGAATCCAAAAAAAAAGGTCTGATTGTTGGAAGTTGTTCATTACCCTTTGCTTTAAATGTGGTAAAAAGTCTCCACCGATATAGCGTCGGGTTTAGGGATGGGAGGGGAAGAGGGATAAAAAAAGTGTGTGTTATTTTAGGGTTTTTTGTAAATATTTCATAAACCCCTTCACTTTAGAGCTTAGATTGTTCTATAACTTTTTAAAGTAAATTAAATTCTCTACAAAAATGGTTCTGTACTCTTTTTTTGCTGCGATTAATAGTTTTGGGGATATGGAGGGGTAAAAGTAAGGTATTTATCTAGGTTTGGTTGAAAACGTGTTTAAATTGACAATTTCTTGGCGATTTACCGCACAACTATAGTTTGTTAGAATTGGGAAGGACTCTGAGTGATTAGTGAACCCTTACTACCACACAGACACGGGTGGGTCGCCTACCTGGCCTTCCCCGCTCGGGTTCCTACTGGGCATTATAGTTTAAGAAATATTTTTTTAAATTTCATTTTATAAGTTAAAACAATTATTACCATTGTTATCTACGTAAAATAACAAGAACAAAGAGTCCAAACACGACTTGCTTTCATTAACTTTAACAAATAAACGGCTATAAATACACAAATAGCACTCATTCATTAAAGTATTGTATTTTTAAATTTTTTACACATATTTACATGCTGTTAAAATTGTCATTGCCGTATGACAATGTAAGTATAAAATAAGAAATAAATAGTTTAAATACAGAATACGCTGCAACTTAATTAATATAAATTTCCCCAATTAATTGCCAATACAAATAACATAACACTGCACTTGAGACCACTAGTTTGTAATTCGTGTAAATACTGTTCTTATAATATTTGTTATAATCTCATGTTCGTGTAAATACTGTTCTTTGTTGTATGACGTATTATAAATTTAATGAATTGTTTTCTTATTCAAATTTCAATTTAGATCTACAAATGATCAACAAATGTGGATGTTTGTATAAACATAGAATTATATATTTTTTTTATAGAATTATATTTGTTTGTATTGTTTCTTGTAACCAAGATTTCATCTAAGTCAACTAATAACGAAACCTATCATTTTTTACACTTTATTAATTTAAATATTTTATTTGGAGTATACCAAACATTTTACAGTACTATTTAATTTATCCTCGGGTTCATGGTTAGACTGAGTTTAGTTTTATATACTTCAAAATCATTGTAATTATATCGTATTTGGTCTCAATTTGCTCAGAATTTTATGTAGATCATAAAAAAACTAAAACGAAAAGAAAAAATTTTGAAATCACAAAGTTGTCATTTTTTATTATGCTCTTGAGTGGGTGAGTCATTGACTACCTGCGAGAGGTAGGTAGGGCCTGTTGCGGCAATGTTGGCGAGTGTGCGTGCGTTGGTGGAAGGGATGTTAATCACTCAGAGTCCTTCCCAATTCTTACAAACTATAACATTAGGGGGTAATGTTTTAAAAATACGCCCTAAAAAACTTTAAAAACACACATTTTTTACCCCTTCCCCTCCCACCCCCAAACCCGAATCTATATCGGAGGAGACTTTTTACCACATTTAGAGCAAAGGGTAATGAACAACTTCAAACAATGAGACCTGTTTTTTTTTTTTTTTTTATTCTACAGATTGGGTCTAATTTGACTGTAATAGAGAGTGTTTGCGTGGTTCCGCTTTTTAATGTTTACAAGTTTCAACCATCTGAGGAGGAAAGGTCAGTGAATTAGACAAAGAACAAAGGGCCTCAATCCCAGGCTTTTCAAAGAGGTGCCGGATATAATATTTATGTATTTATTATGTTATATAACATTTTTTATTTTGCTAAATATAAATTTTTTAATGTAATGTAGTTTGATGTTATTGTATGTAACTGTACCATAGTACTAACAACTTAAATTTTTCAACTACTTTAGTTTTTTTTTACATTCCATAAAATTACTTATTTCTTGGAAGTGTACCCGAAATTCAAACAGCTGTATCTCAGAAGCTATTCATGGTAGAAATCCCATTTTTCTCACATATTAAAGTTATATTTCTCTACTTTAAGTTAGTCCTTATCAGTTTTATTGAAAAACCCTTGTTTCACGGTGAACAAACACAAATGCTATCTAAAAACTAACAATTTTTGAAATTTTTTAAAATTTGATTGAAATTTGAATGGCTGCAACTCGAAAAGTCTTATCCTCAGGAAGATGATTTTCATTTTAAATTGTGGTAAATTTACTTTTCTTTAAAAAATGATTTTTAGATTTTTTTTGTCAAACCAGTCCTTCATACTAAACATGAGAAAAAAACTAGAACAAGGTATAAAATGTGGGGTTTTTGTCGCCGGTGGCATGCGCGGAGCATTTGTATAATTAGTGCTACGTATAAAACATCTCTACAGTAGCATTAACTGTTCAACATGCTTTCTTAAATTTATTGAAGCACTTTTAATAACTTAAATGTTTATATTTGACCTATTTAGTGATTTTCTTAGTACAAAACTATTATTTTTGCTTATTTGAATCACCATTTTTGTTCATTTACCAATAAAAATTCTCTTTACTCATAAACCAACAACTATACGACTATAAACGTAATAACCTTTTTTAAAGCTCATATTTTATGGAGTATATTGTCGCTTTTTTCAATGTTTTATCTTGAACGTTTCTCAAGTTATAAGCGTTTTAATAAATATTCCCCCTCCCCCCGGCGATGTCGACCACGCTGGGGAGAGACAACATGGCTTTTCATGATCACTATAGTGCCTATAACTATAATCAGAAATAAAATTGTGTCAGGCTATCCGTGCATACACAACCCTCTTCAGATCCTGGACTAATTGATTTCTTGACGATTCTAAACATTTAATAACACTAAAATGGCACAACTAATTTATTTCATATAAGAATTTGTTATTCTAAATGTGTTCCAGAACTTATACATGTGTTCAGAAAAATGGTTTTAAGAATTCAGGGCGTTATTCCCCACATCAAAATAAGATGAAAAGTTCCAATAAACATATGTCCAAAAATACTTCATTTTCTGTCTAGCCGCCATTTTGATTTTTTTACAAAATAATTCATATCTAGAGAAATGTTTGACTGATTGAGTTTAAATTTACCATGTCAATGATCTATCTCAAGAAAAATAAACAATTATATTCACAATAATGTGTTTCAAAATGGAGGCTGTTTGAAGATTTCAAACTTAAATTAAGGTGTTAAAAACCGTACATTTTAACAAACAATGCGGTTTCACCTTGGTATGAAGTTTAAACTGGCAATGATCTATTTTAATAAAAATAATGATTATATCCAATCATGAGCTTTAAAATGGCGGCTTTTTTGAAAATTTCAATTCTAAATTACCCACAGCCGTACATTTTAATAGCAAATTTTAAGACACCTTTTTTGCAACCCTTTCAATTTCCTATCGGATGGTGTTACTGTCAAAACAATCGGATGAAGGATAATAGCTAAGTTAAAGATATTAACATTTGTACATTTAACTACACTTAACTATTATCCTTCATCCGATTGTTTTGACAGTGAGACCTAGAATCACGCCCTGAATTCTTGAAACCTTTTTTTGAACACTATGTATTTGAAATTTGACTACTGAATCTTTGAGCACAAGTATAAGTACAATCCTTACACTTAAAAGGTCTTTCTCCAGTATGTTTTCCAGTATGAATCCGTGTCACAGTTCTAATGTCAATTATTATTGTAATACATTATATTAATTTAATTTATTGTTTGGTACTACTATATTTAATTTTATTCAGATAAAAATGTTTTGACAATGTTTACTTTTACAATAATCTTTTAACTGGGAGAATATTTAAAATAGGAATATAAATGATATTTAAAATTTTATATACAGGGAGTAACATTTTAAGTAAACAGTCATACTTCGGGAAACGGTTCTATGGGTCAAAATAAAGAGAAAATCACGAATATTTTTTTCCAAAAACGCTTCGTTTTCCAGATATCGGCTGTTTTTTTTACAAAATAATTGATACCTAGAGAACGGTTAAACCTATTGAGTAAAACTTGTCATGACGTTTAACATAGCAATTATATATTTCCAATCATTCATTTCAAAATGGCGGCTGTTTCAAAATTTCAAACCTGGACTACTTAAAAACGGTACATTTTTTCAAATAATGTCAAGGCAACCTTTTTGTAGCCCGTTTAATTTCCTATCGGATGGTGCAACTGTCAAAACAATCGGATGAAGGATAATAGTTAAGTTAAGGATAATAACAGCATACGTACCTAGCATATTGTTGTATTTAGTGTATTGATATAGGATGCCGGGTTGCACAAACCAATTATTAGACGTAACGTAACTATTATCCTTCATCTGATTTTTTTGACAATTACAACATCCGATAGGGAATTGAAAGGGTTACAAAAAAGGTGTCTTAAAATTTGTTATTAAAATGTACGGTCTGTGGGTAATTTAGAATTGAAATTTTCAAAAAGCCGCCATTTTAAAGCGCATGATTGGATATAATCATTATTTTTATTAAAATAGATCATTGCCAGTTTAAACTTCATACCAAGGTGAAACCGTTCTCTAGATATGAATTATTTCGCAAAAGAAGATATCAGGAAAACAAAGCGTTTTTGGGAAAAAAACATTCTTAATTTTCTCTTTATTTTGACAAATAGAAACATTTTCCGAAGTTTGTCTGTTTACTTATGGGACACCTATATATTGACTTAAACTGACAGATTTAATATTATCTGTCGAATAGCGTAATATAAAATAGTACTAATTCAAAAACAATACAATGTTTATTGCTCGTTAAAAAGTTGATTAGCGAATGAAGGGAGTAAATATATGCGTACTTCATATTAGATAAAATAAAACCTGAACACAAAAGCTCACAATAAATACGTTTACTAACCTCAAACACGTTTCAACGACAATGTCGCCATCCTAAGTGATGCACGGGCTACAGTAACCAAACTATAACTAGATGAGGATGGCGACATTGTCGTTGAAACGCGTTTGAGGTTAGTAAACGTATTTATTGTGAGATTTTGTGTTCAGGTTTTATTTTATCTAAGTCACTTTCTCACAAGTCAAGCTCATTAGTGGCAGGGATACTAAGCTAAATATATATATATATATATATATATATATATATCAACATAACTAAGTACATTAATACACTTTTGTATTTAATTCTTGAATTTGTGTGTATCAGTAACTTACATGTTACTATATTTCCTTTGATATTAAAATCATGTACTTATATTAAATTAATTAGTTGTCATTTAGAAAGGGGTGGGTTTTCTTCATTTTGTTTGTTCTGTAATGGAGGGTTTTTTATTTCTTTTGTTAACCCTAGAACCAGCAGGCGATACATAATGTACCGTCACTCCAACACATTTGTAACAAGTGATTGTATTGATTATTTGACCCACTAAAAATCTTTCAATCTCAAAAAGACAAACACCATTGGAAAGGTAATGTTTCAAACTTTAATTTTTGTATTTACAATTTCTTTCTAAAACGTATATTTACATATGTAATCATCGTTTTAAAATTGTAGATTTCTGTAAACCTGATTCCATGCGTGGATTCGAACACAATTGTACGTTATTTCCCACTTATTCAACGTCCCAGACCTTTGTTACGCCATCGACCACCTGTGGCATTAAGAAGGAAGAAAAGTCACAGTGGATCGATTTTAAATTGGAGGTCGCAGCGTAACCACTCGAAAAGCCACAAAAACACCTTGTTCGCGATACTACATACAACGCCTTTAAACCTTAAAAAAAAACTAGCTCCTGTGGGAGAGTACACTTACAAAAAAACATACACATATATTATACAACGTATAATCGCGTGCTAACGTAGCGAGCGCAAATTCGTTTTTATTTGGCTCCACGCTGCGACGTCAATTATACAACGAATCTCCTGTTCGAGACTTCTTTTGTTGTATAATAAGTTACAACACCTACTGGAAGCCTTTAGCCAAACTTTTATCTTTAGCTTAGGTGATGCAACTGGGTGTCTGATACCTATTTCTATAAGTATTTCG
>JAGFPH010000799.1:8998-19840 GCA_018207615.1 Philaenus spumarius
TAGAGCTAATTAAAACATGTGTTATATAAATTAAATATGCATTTTCACCTAGTTTCCAAGGAATTATTTGGCACAAATTGTATCTATTATAACATAAACCATGTACTTTTTGTTAACACTTGGAACCCAATTACACTTACAACTACTGACTACTTAATACTCACCATTTCAGGTGCTTCAGGTTTAATTTCACTGCCATCGCCTTCGGCTTGTGTGGTTTCCTCCTGTTTTTTCTCATTCTTAATTCTTTCTTTGAACCTCTCCTGCTCTTCAGCTAAAAACGTTTCCCATTTTTTCGGATCATTTTTCAATTCCTCCCTCTGAGTTTTCCAATAATCCTTAGCTCCTGTCTGAAAGTATAAAAGTAACAGTAAAACTCCAATTATCTGAACTCTAAGACGGCAACGCACTGCGATTTGCAAAATAATGATTCTGTCTACGTGCACTATTGCACATAGGCTTAAAATTGGCGTGCAACACTCTGTGTATTGAAAATTCTTCAAATATGCGGGTTGGCGTGAGAAGGACGCAATGTATTGTGTATTGAAAATACTCCCAATATGCGGGCTGGCGTCGAATTTCGCATCGAATCGAAAAATAAAAAAATCTGCATTTGCGAAATCCTACAAGGACTCTTTCACCAAAAATTCAATAATTTTGAAGCATATTTACTACCACTTATCAAGGTGGGAAAAAACATATACAGTAGAGCCGCAGTTATCCGAGCCTCTAAAAAAGTTCGGTTTGCGGTAGACGCACGTGTTAAAGTAACTAACTGTGCAAAGTGAAATCCGCATATAGTAATAAATCAACTGTACTGTACTTATTCACATACGGTTTCGTCAAAAAGAGTTCCGGTAAATAAAAAGCACAGTTTTTAATCATTATTAAATACAGGTATTGTAGTCATCCTCGTTATACACGGTAGATGCATTCCGGCAAAGTGCCGCGTAAAACAAAACCGCATATAACGGAGACTCTTTGTAGACTGACGCGATAACCAAAAATAGAATGTCATACAGCTTAGTATTGTTATTGATCATGTAGGCTTATATTACAATGGATTTTAGTAATTAATTTTAGTGACTAAATTCTCAACAAAATCAAATGAATAAATTCTGTACAAACATGAAACATAGTAAATGAAAAATGTGTACATATAGTACAGGTGCTTTACATTTCACACATATAAATAAACTAGCTGCCCGATCCGGCTTTGCACGGATAGACAAATCAAAGTTAAATGTATATTAACAAAAAATATATATCAATAAATATGTTACACTATGTATTTCTTATAGGGATTTTTAGTAACTTTGACCCCCCGAACCCACCCTAAAATTTAAAATTTTTTTAAATCTTTCACAGCGAGCACCTACAGCCCTAGAGGAAGCTACCTACCAAATTTCATTCCAATCCGTTCGGTGGTTTTTTGTAGTAACTTTAACCCCCCAAACCCTCCTAAAATTTTGAATTTTTTTAAAACCTTTCTTAGTGAGCACCTACGACCCTAGAGGAAGCTACATACCAAATTTCATTCCAATCTGTTTGGTGGTTTTTGAGATTTTCTGATGAGTTAGTGATTTGTATTTGGAATAAAATTATATACAGAGGTGGTGAAAAGTCCCGGAAAGGGTTAATATTTTTTTAACCGTTACAGAAGGAACTATATAACTTGGTACACTGTTACTGGGCACAAAACACTATTTTACCACAATTTCAATGTGCCGCTACCACTTCGGGGGGACGGCCCACAAGGAGTCAGAAGAAAATCTTAAATGAAAGCGTGGGTTGAGTTGTACATCAAATTAAAGGTCTAATTTTGTAGAATACAATGCCGCAAATCCGACTTCAAAAGGTTCACCCTAAACAAAATGGCGGCCCTAAACGTGTTGAAATAAATCGACATAAAGTTGCTAATATCTCGAAAAGGAAGAGTTATTAGAAAAAATTTCAAGAGACAAAAAATTTTAATTTCAAAGTGCTTGACCTAAAAAATTGCTTCCAAATCGATTTTGTAAATTTTATGTTTACTCCTCCACCTTAGAAAATTTTGTAAAATAGATATAGATTGAGTAAATTAAGTTTAAAAAACATAAATGCAGTAGAAGAGTTTTAAAAAAATTAAAATTACAGTAAAATATTTTGAAAGAAATTAAGTGTTTTAATGCATTTTAGATTAACACTTGAGAGCAATATTTTCGCTACAGACAGCGAATGATAGCTTAATGTAACTAAGTTGTAAATATACAATTACAGAGCAAGTACAGGTGGGTAGGGGTCTGTTATAAGAGCACCGATCTTGAGGGGAGAGTGAGATGACAAACAGCGCGCCAATAACTTATAAAGCGGGACCGCTTATAACGAGGACTGCCTGTAATAAAGTAATTTCAATACTTTGCTAATCATCAATACAATTTTGACAATGCTTTTTCACTAAATGTCACGTTGTTCAACAAAACTCAAACTCGTTGTGTTATGGCAATGTGCAGTGTAAACCATTTAAAACCAGCAGTGTAAAAATAGATCTGGCATACAAGCGAGTGAGTTCCGTTAAACAGAAAGCACTTATGGACTTCTTTAAGAAATCATCTTTTATCTGAAACATATATTGCAGCCTATGTATGTCTTTTTATCATTTTGTATTTTATTTTTATTTGGACTTTAGCTCTTCCTTTGATAATACAGTAGATGCCTTTTTTCACATCTTTGACAACGTTTTCATTGATTTCACCACTTTACCGTACATTTTCCTCTAGATTTTTGACAGACTCCATGTTATCTGAGTTTTTGCTTTTCCAAGGTACACTCGGTCCACATTACCTCGGATAACCGCGACTGTCCTGTACTTATATACTCCTTAAATCCCTACCCAAAAACGATTAAACAGTCTAACTCCGCCATTTTGAATAGGATCGAAAAATCAAAAATCTGAAGAATCCTACAAGGACCCTTTCACCAAATTCAGCAATTTTGAAACATATTTACTACTACTTAGAATAAAACGCTTGGTCAGAGAAGGGTAGGACTTCGTTTTGTCTCCAAACGGTCTGAAACTAAGTACGTTTTCAAGTTCGGTCAAATGAAATAGCTCTTATCTTTTTCAAAAATTCGTCTAAAAAGGAGCATTACAAAAAATAATAAATATAAAATTTAGAAAATAAAATGCTTCTGCGATGTAATAGATCTAGTTATCAATAAAAATGATTAACCAGGATACATAATAGCCTATCTCGTATTTACTTTAAGACATATTATGGTCCCTGCTTTCAAATATCTTAGGTCAACCAATTAGTCTTTCATTTTATTTTCTTAAATTTCATCCTTTTTCAAAGTAGGTTGGATTACTCACTTGCACTTACTATACATTAAGTTCCGGCAATAAAATTGAACCAATCAGACGTATACAAAAGGTTAGGTTTTATATATTTGAAATCAGATATATTTATATGATAAAATTCAAAAAGAAAAAATTACTAAAAACAAAATCTTAAAGTTATAGACAACTCATAGACAGAATAACTCATAGACAGTTTTTAATTTAGTTTTTAAACTGGCTAAGACTTATACCAAGTTTCACGTCTTTATGCTTAGTGTTTTCGGAGATTTCATAATTAGTTGGTCCTTTATAAGAGGGGAGGTCCAAAAGTTCCTGTTCTGAATAATAAACATTTTTTATTTAATGTTCATTGGGCATTATTTTTAAATATATTCTCCCTTAAGACGAATGCACTTGTTGGCCCTTTCATAAAGTAATTCTATTCCCCTTCTTGAAGCACCCTTCTTCTTTGGCCTCAAAATGAGTCTCCACAGCATTTTTGAGAGTTTCCTTGTCCTGAAATGGAGGTCGCACTTCAAGTTTGGGAACAAATAATAGTCACTGGGGGGGGGGGGGAGGTTGGTGGTTGATTTCCTGAAAACAGCATTCGGTCAGAGCGGCCATTGTTGTTTGTGCCCTGTGAGCGGGCCCATTTCTCTTGACACCTTTGCTCAAAAGCCCTCTTCTCTTGATTTTTCTCTTTTAGCAAGCACAGGACATTAGCATAATATGCACTTGTAATTGTCGTATTTTTTTTCTTTATCACCAGTATTCCTTTAGAATCCCCAAAAATGGTCGCCATCACTTTTCCAACTGATGTTGCAGTTTTGAACTTGATTGGAGCAGGACCGCCTTTTTGAGCCTCTGCATGGTCTCTTGCTTGCTCTCAGAGTCGTAGTAGTGTACCCAAGTCTCGTCCCCAGTGACTATTTGGTCAAATATATCACCCTCAAACAAAGCCAAAAAATTGTGACAACAGTTCACTCGAGCACATTTTTTAAATGAAGAAAGAACCCACTTTGCGCTCACTTTAACCAAGCCCAGATGTTCATTGAGAACTGTTGTGGCCGATACTCCGACCATCAGAGAAATTTCCTTTTTCTTTAGAAGTCCAACATTCAGCACCAGCGATGAGTTCTAGCGTGACTGCCTCAATGGGCCTCCTACTCCGAGGATCATCTAGCTATTCTCTGGCCCATTTAAAAAGCTTTGGCAAGTTAGTCACTGTTGTCTGAGAAAGGGCGTTCTCCCCATAAACTTCCACTAACCGGTAGTGAATCTCGTTTGGGGTACGCCCCTCTTTTGTTAAAAATTTTATCACCGTTCGCTACTCAATTTTATCCATGTTATAAAAAGATATGTTAACTGGTGCGTAGACTAACAGGAAAATTCTGAGATTGTGCCTTCTTTAATCCTAAAGTTAGACCTACACGAAGATAACAAAGCCTTATCTCTCTCTTATTTTGATCATTTGGACCTCCCCTCGTATATACACATACATATACGAATTTGAATACCCATGCTTTACTATGAAACAATTTTTAGTTTTTCCTTCACAAAATAAGAAATGCAATATTTTTGGAAGGACAATATTTATCTCAGTGACCTTGAAAACTAAAACTGCTGATCGGATTGGAACGAAATTTGGTATGTAGCTTCCTCTAGGGCCATAGGTGCTAACTAAGAAAGGTTTTCAAAAAACTAGAAATTTTAGGGGGTTTGGGGGGGCTAAAGTTACTAAATCACGATTTCTCTAAAACTGCTGAACGGATTTTAATGAAATTTGGTATAAAGCTTCCTCTAGGGCCGTAGGTGCTTTTAAGAAAGGTTTTCAAAAAATTCCAAATTTTAGGGGGGTTTAAGTTACTAAATCACGATTTCTCTAAAACTACTGAACGGATTGGAACGAAATTTGGTATGTAGCTACTCTAAGGCCATAGGTGCTCCCTAAGAAAGGTTTTCAAAAACTTCGAAATTTTAGAGGGGGTTTTGGGGGTCAAAGTTACTAAATGACGATTTCTCCAAAACTATTGAATTTATTGGAATGAAATTTGGTATGTAGGCCTAGCTTCCCTTAGGGCCATAGGTGCTAACTAAGAAAGGTTTTCAAAAAATTCGTAATTTTAGGGGGGTTTGGGGGGGCTTAAGTTACTAAATCACGATTTCTCTAAAACTGCTGAACGGATTGGAATGAAGCTTCCTCTAGGGCCGTAGGTGCTGATAAGAAAGGTTTTCAAAAAATTCCAAATTTTAGGGGGGTTTGGGGGGGGTTAAAGTTACTAAATCACGATTTCTCTAAAACTACTACGAACGGATTGGAACGAAATTTGGTATGTAGCTACTCTGAGGCCATAGGTGCTCCCTAAGAAAGGTTTTCAAAAAATTTGAAATTTTAGAGGGGGTTTTGGGGGTCAAAGTTACTAAATGACGATTTCTCCAAAACTATTGAATTTATTGGAATGAAATTTGGTATGTAGGCCTAGCTTCCCCTAGGGCCTAGGTGCTCGCTAAGAAAGGTTTTCAAAAAATTCAAAATTTTAGGGGAGGTTTGGGGGTCAAAAAGTTACTAAAAAAAACCACCTAACGGATTGGAATGAAATTTGGTATGTAGCTTCCTCTAGAGCCCTAGGTGCTCGCTAAGAAAGAATTTTAAAAAATTCAAAATTTTATGGGAGATTTGGGGGGATCAAAGTTACTAAAAATCCCCTTAAGAAATACATAGTGTAATATATTTATTGATATAATAAATGTTTTAATATTAACTTTGATTTGTATATCTGTGCAAAGCCGGATCGAGCAAGCTAGTTATTTATATTATTATATTAACCTAACCTAAAAAAGCTGTGGTTATAATTATTATTAAATGATTACAAATTTGCCAAGTTGGTTGTTATGGTAATGAATGTAAATGCACTCAAGAAACTAATGTTCCTTCAGTATATGCCTAACCTAAATTGTATTGTTAAGCTTTTGATCTCAATCAGCTGTTTTATCCGTTATAGGGCTAGGAGTAAAACCTTGGTTTTCTGCATTTTTATACTTTAAAATAAAAATTTTGCAAAATATTTTAATGGCCTCATAAGAATACAACTTCAAATTTTCATCTTCAGTAGTACTTGCTCTATTCTACGAGTCAAGATAAAACTGCTTTACATCCATGCTGACAATTCCATCTTTCATAAATAAAAGTACAATATTGATAGATTGCACATTTTATAAGCAATTATGCATTGTAAATAAACTTACTGGTTTCACAGAACGTTCAGCAGCGGCTTTCAAGTCTGTTGCTTCTATTTGTTTGTCTACAGATGCAGCCTTCTACAAATAACAAAGTTAAATCAAACCAAATAATATTGTAACTAACCAAACTAACAGTGTTTGAAAAATTAACAATAAAAACTTTTATTTAGGCAAACAGTTATAGCTTAAATGGTTTTAGCTTGTTATATTTCAAAGTTTACTTTTATTAAAAACATAACTTAAAACTAACAATGACAAACTCTAAAGGTAGTAACACATTTAAAACAGTACAAATATTTTTGATAAATACTAAAAGTAAGCAACATAGATCTAAACTAGGGATGTGTCGATACCAGATTTTTCGATTCTCGATACCGATACCGATACTTTGAAAAATCAATTCTCGATTCCCGATACCTACAAAAA
Organism: Philaenus spumarius; assembly: GCA_018207615.1. Lineage (NCBI taxonomy): Eukaryota > Metazoa > Arthropoda > Insecta > Hemiptera > Aphrophoridae > Philaenus > Philaenus spumarius. Next base: position 15,984 of record JAGFPH010000799.1, read on the forward strand.
CAACAAAAAAAAATTAATTAAATGACGAATATCCGCAAAGAATACGACGTCCGAATATTATTAGCGCTAATTTTAAAAAACGCCGGCGTTAAAAATAATTTAAGTACCACAGTAAATGCCCGCAAAAAATCGATGCCCGAATATAATTAGTACCAATTTTATGAACTACTATTGGTGAAATGTTATTAAAAATAAAATGACTAATGTCCGCAAAAGAATACGACGTCCGAATATTATTAGCTCTAATTTTATAAAACGCGGCATTCAAAGGCACTTTAATATACAACAGCGTATGTCCGCGAAAAAACCTACTCCCGAAAACAATCTAATGTCCGCATAAGAAAATACAATTAACCTAGTCCAATGAAAAACAAGTGAGAGTTTCAGTAACGAAATATCAGAATGCGTTGCAATTTAAAATAAAACAAGTTTTTAATTATTCGGAATAATATTTTTTACGACTGACTATGATTGCGTTACTCGGAATATCATATGTTTTGTTTCTGAACGTTCAATTCGGATAAGTTCAGAAATAATCGGAACTTCAATCATGGAAAATTTGATTCGACGGCGTCCGTTTAGTCCCGCCGAAGTCTGAACAACTTGTTAGAACAAAGTACTGTAATATCAAGTTAATAACGCTGTGTGTAAATACTTACAGTAGCCTATTCAGTTTTAGTGCAGTGTTTTATTCATTTTTTTTATTAAATTAAAATATTTCGTCGATTTGTTCAGGTAATTAAATTGTGCAGGCCTACTCACTTACAAAGGGAGGCCAAGCGCTCGACTGACACAACAGCCGCCGCTGTTCCGTTGAGCGCCCAAACTCCCTGAAGTTTACAACTCGGCTGATTTTGCGAGTAAAAACCTTTAAATTCGGAATTACGTGCAGTACTGTAATGTACTTATTTATTTACAGTACATTTCCGCTTTCGGATAATCGACACTATACTGAATTAATATTAATTTGATTAAGTTTAGTTAGTTGAGGATATGTGGAAACTTAACCGGAGTAGGCTAGTCTTTTCAGCAATGACATCGAAGTGTGGCAATATTTTATAATAGACGTTGAAAGTGATGGACTTTTGCCTGTAATTTAACTTAGCTGAATACTTGTATTTAATTATCTGTACACAACATACTTAATCATTTCAGTATTCAAATTAAATCTTATACTTTACTCTTAAATTCTTGTTAAATTCCTTGAATAATAAATAGAACCGATTTGACTCTAGAACCGGGAACCAAAAAAAAAAAAAAAATGGAACCGACCCATCTCTAAATAAAAAGTATAACCAAGGTATTCTGTCCAGACTTCCATAAAAATCATAAATCACGGGTAACGTAAGTCCCAACAAGTTTTACCCGACTTCAAACAAAAAAAATTATTACTTTAAAGTTTAAATACTTTTGTTACCGATCTATAAAATGTGTTATTTTTCTTCACAATAGACACCCTAATTCTATAGACACGATAACAAACGAATCCATAAGTGTTTGACCTTGAGCCTACTCTAGACTTCTTGTGTACAAATATTAAAATAATAATATTTAATATTTAATACTTGTGCCTACGCATGAATAAAAATAAAACAATAAGCGTTTACTTATGAAAGGAAACAATTGCCTAAAACATTTTACTGGGGAAAATGTCCACTTACATAAAATTAATAATGTTTTACATTTTCCCTACTGATATTTATTGTTAAATGCTGAATTGAGTTAAAATACAGAGAATGCGATTGCAAATACCGGAGATTACATTCACGGAGTCTATACGAGAACGGGCATTTCTGACAACTGAGTATCTCTTGGTATCGGTAATCGGTATCGAGTTTCGGTTATCGATTCTCGATACCGATACCAAAGCTAAAGTATCGGTGGTATCGAGAATCGACCCATCCCTAATCTAAACTAAATGTAGCGATATATTACAGGCTGTAAAAGGGCTCTCGAATATAAGCAAAACAAGATTGAACTGGAACACAAAAAGGTGCTGCATTAATTTTTTTAAATGCAAGGGAAAGTAAAGGGAAATTTTGATTTCCCTCCGAATCACATGGCAGCACTGATTGTTTTGCTATAACTCGGATCACCTGATCATTGAAAGTATTGCTTCATTGTTAGCTACTTGTGATTGTGTTTAAAAGACTGTGAGAAATGAGTTCTCCTTTGTCTGATTGCACCAAGGAAGAAATGCGAGCAGTGATAAGTTTCCTCAATTCAGAAGGTGTGGAACCAGCAGAGATTGCAGCCGCAATATGGAGAGAGTTGTTTAAGTGGAAGCAAGGTCTAAGAATGGATTTCTCCGTGTGATGAACAGCGGCCCGGTAGGCCTTCCACTTCGGTAGACTAATGACAATATTGAAGCGTTTAAACAAATGATTCTCAATAATCGACGAATTACAGTTGATGAAATTGCAAGTGCGTTAAATGGAAGTCATGGCTCAGCATATTCAATCATCCATGTTTCTTTAAACTTTCGAAAAGTCTGTGCTCGCTGGGTTCCACGTTAATTGACCAGTATTAAGACAATGGTTTGAAAATTTCCCAGACACATTTGGAACGTTATGAAGAAGAAGGAGACTCATTTCTTAACCGAATAATAAACGATGATGAATTTTGAACAGCGAGTAAACGACAAAAAGTTTGGTGTGGAAACATAATTCATCTCCCACAGCAAAAAAGTTCAAAACTCAGATTTATGCAGGAAAGGTTATGATGTTGATATAAATAGTGACAGCTACTGTGATCTGCTGTGTTTAAATCAAATCCAAAAGACGTGGTAAACTGTCAAAAGGCGTGATTTTGCTCGACCCCATACACCCAAAAACACAGTCCTGTTCCTTCAAAATCTCGTTTTTCAGCTGTTGGACCATGCTCCACATAGTTCGGTCCTGGCTCCAAGCAATTTTCATCTTTTTGGCCCATTAAAAGAACAATTGCGAAGGAATCATTACCGATCTGATGAAGCGGCCATTGAATGAAGCGGTGCAAAATTTTCTGAACACAAACGCAAAAATCTTCTTCCAGGAAGGAATTAAAATGCTCGTTAAAAGATGGACTAGGTGCGTAGGAGGGGATTATGTTGAAAATGAATGCTACTATTTTTATGTAAGTTCAATAAATATATAGATTTTTCAATTTCACGTTACTTATTGACTTACTCTCGTACATTAGAAATCATTGTAATTTATTCAACCTTATCCCCTTGACAGGTCCCCCCCCCCTAGTTCTCCTTTAGCCCGTCTTAAGTTAAGTTGAGGCAACAAGGGTGAGTGAGTAATTAATTAGGGTCAGTCTCACCCGCCATAAAACTGACCCTTATTAATGCCACCCGAGTGAACCAGTAACATACTCTAGTATAAAATTGCATTTCTGTATGTCTTAAGTGAATATGAAAAAAGGATATCATATTTCGTTTCATGATACTTTCCTGATAATTTTCATACCAAATCAACAAGTGAATGTGTTTTAGAATGAATTAAAATACCAAACATTACTTAATAAAAAACTGTGATCGTCAATACGTGATGTTATTTTTTAAACATAATATCGATCCCATGAACACTGTATTACAAAGTTCTATTAGATATCGGCCATACACCGCATCACGTATTGCGCCGATTGAATCAACCAATGAGAGACCAATGGGACGAATACCACGAGAGAGAGGAAAAAGCGGTAAAGAAGGAACCTGGATATTTGATTTGAAGAAGGGGGCATCAGTTTTTTACATAGTTGGCGTCGAGGACAATATGAAATGTACAAGTTGACTATCGAGTTAAACGGTTATTAATATAAAAAAAGTATTCATTATTGTGATTCCTACTTCCTGGACCATTATTGTAAAATTT
>JAGFPH010000799.1:24840-39202 GCA_018207615.1 Philaenus spumarius
GAAAAGAAAAAGGACAATAAAGGACTGTAGGTATGTAAACAATATAAGGTATGTAAACCATTATATAATTAATATAGAATTTTGTATGGATCCTAATTCATTATTTACAATTATTTTCTGATATTTGTTAATATAAAAAGTTTCCCAAGCATCTACTATTGTGTTAAGGGGACACGGACGTCAAAAAAACTGAAATGAAAAAACAATTGTATACCTAAAGAATTCTCCTTCATTTTCTAAATATTTTGATAGCCTACTAAATCATAAATTTTACTAGTGGACCCAGCAATGCTTTGCTATTCCTTGATTTAATTTTAAGGATAGTTATCCTATTAACATATTTATTATTAATGTGTTATTCTGGTTGCTATGGTAATAATTCGAAACACTTTCAAGAAACGTGTGTTGATTTTATAGACCTAACCTAAAATTGTGTTAACCCTTTGGTCCTAATTAGCTGTTTTATTTATAATGTGAAACAATAATATATAATAAGTTGAATTATATTACACGTTTGAATTATTATATTTCATAGGTTTTAAAGGCCTAACCTAAAATTGCATTAGACTTTTGATCCAAATCAGCTGTTTCATTAATAACGTGTAACAATAATTATGTTGAATTATAATAGATGTTTGAATTGTATTACAGTTTATTGATTTTTCCTTTGCGGTTGTCTTTATTTTGTTAAACCAACCTAAATAAGTTGTTGGTTGTGAAAATTAATTAATTAATTCTAATGTGCTAATTTGTTTGCTATGGTAATGAATGTAAATGTATTAAAAAACGTTATTTTGGTTTGATATAAAAAGGCCACACCTAGAATTGTGTTGCTAAGCATTTGCTACGAATCAGTTGTTTCATCTGTTATAGGGCTGATTATGGGAGTGATGAATTTTCGCATTTTCTATCCATTAAATTCCTAATTTTGCTAAAACCTTTCTTAGCGCGCCTCTAAATTATTGGACTGACGTACCTTCCAAATTTCAAGTCTCTAGCTTTAATAGAATCGGCTCTGCGTTGATCGTCAGTCGGGAAATTCCATTATATATAGAGAGATAATAAATTGGTGTAGTAAATAATTATTATAATATAGGTGTACACTTAGAATTTTACCTAAGTTGCGGACTACATTCATTATGGTCAATCAAAATTTTGTAAGGGGGATCAGGGGCCCTGCTTTAACAATGTTAATTTTGTTAACTTTGAAGAACATTTATTTGTAAACTATTAGAGATAGCTTAGTAATTGTTTTCTTACTTTAATCTGTATACTTTTGTCTAAAATTAGACAGAGTTTTTCAATTTACTCAAACAAAATGTATTTTACAACGTTTTGAAAAATACATTTAATAAAATGTAACTTTTAACAAAGTTTATAAATAAATAAATTATTTCTGAAGAGAATATCTGTATTAATGAATTCACTTGGCTTGAACAAAATTTGTGGTTAAAAAATGATATATATATATATATATATATTTATTATATACATAAATAACTTAATAAAAGTATGCCAAACATCCCAAGCCGGAGACAGGTAACTAGCCATATCCCGTCAGCTTGGAAGCTAGCCAACTACCATTTCCTTTACTTCCACCCTCCTGCCCTGAAACCATATTTATGAAAAGCTACCTCGTCTATAACATTCGAACCCGGTATCTTCTGATGTGCTCTAGATAGAGCATGTAAGGTCGAAACTAACAATGGGTGTCATTTGTCAGATGTTATATTCAAAACATACGGTAAACATATTTCCAAACTATAAAATAAATGTTGCTTAGTGCAAAAATTTAATAAAAATAAGAAAGAATATTATAAAATAACAAAACATGGGAGAAATGTCTATTTTCAAAGACAAACACAGTAAACCTGCATTATCGGCACTATTTTGGAGCCATGCAGATTCAAATAGTGAAAACATAGTCTAAGATTTAAACTAGCAACTTACCTTTTCATCATCAGTTGAAGGCGTTTTTACTTCTACAGCATTCTGGTCCACTCTCATTGAAGGTGATTTCTCTTCATTGTCCTTTCCAGTATGTTCTACTGTAGGTTTATTATCATCTGCTGACGGTGTTTTGACATCAACCTCTAGACTGTTTGGTACTTCTACTCCAGCTACATCTTTAGTATTATCTTTCGGAAGATTACCAACCTCTTTACTATTTTCTAGTAAAGGCTTTTTGGCTTTGCTCGATCCCTCATCTTCTGAGGAAGGCGTTTTCGGTTGTTTACGTTTGACCAAAGCATGTTTACCTCCGATGTCTTTTAACAAAACTTCACAATGAGGCATGTTATGTGAAGATGTTGTAAGGGTTTGGTCGGATTCTTCAGTTTGTAGTTTTGTTTGGCACGGAGTTGTTTCTTTGGTTTGGGATTTCTTGGATTGATCTCTGTAAAAACAAGAGCGGAGTTTTAAGACACACATTAAACACAATATAAATCAGGCTGTACATATCAGCAACAATTTATGTAATGGTGAAAAAGACAGATTAGTGTTGATGTTGTTGTTAGAGAGATTTTCACTTATTAGGGATACTCGGTAAAATCAATCATCTCCAACATCTAAACTAATCAAACGGATCAAGAAACAACAGTGTACCTACAGTTCAGTTTTTGATCGGAAAATTCATACATAAGATCATATGACCACATCCGAACATCTGTATAAATTAAAGGAAGTTTTTGTCCGAGTATTTGCTCAGCCATATTTATGGGGCACAGAAATCTGCAATTTTTAGCGCTTACACTGCAAAGGGCTAAATGGGAAAATAGTAATCGATTTGAACGAAATTTACTGAGGGGTTTCACTATGCAGGGAACTCGAATCTGAGGTTGTTTTTCCAATAATCTGTAAAGTTAAGGATCTATATTTACTCAAGATTCATTTCATTATTCTTATCCTTGGAAGGCGGTGCGAGTGTCTGCTAGTTTTTAATAAATTTATTAACAGAGAGCTACTCTCAGATTATTTTACTATGTTAATCAGACTCTCTATTTTATTTAAGTGTAGAGGCTTCAGCTGAGAAGTTGACAGTGTTTGGAACAAAACTCATATAAACTTAAAAGTTCAACATGAGTTTAAACTCATACTCAAGAGTACGTTGAGTGCTTTTTATATATGTGTTGTATTTATATGTAGTACGTTTTCCAGTGCGCAAACGGCAAAAACATTTGAAAATGACTGAATGAAAAAAATGAAAACGGTATTCACGTAAGAAAAATAGGAGCAGGCAAGTATTTATAATAAATATTAATATTGCACAATATTAATAAAATAGCCTTGAGAACGGTTAGTCTAGCAACAGTTGTCAAGTGGACATAAAAACAGCCTATGTATGCCCAGTTACTATGTACAACAACAAGGAGAGATGAGGCGCGAATAGAAGAGTTTCATTCGGAATACAATCTCTATGTTTAAGAGTCAAGCATAGATTACCGAACTACAAAAATCATATGATTAAAAGAATCGAGCAATCAAAAGTGATGTGAGTGAATTAAGATTTCACAAGCAAAAGAAAGTTCTAGAAGTTGTCGTCGTTTACAAAGGAAGAGAAAAAATCACCATCGCTTCAGACTTCCCTATCAGCACTGGCCATGTGTAGTTTGGAGTTGATAAGTTCCGAAAAGTTTTGAGATTTGCAAAAATGTTTCAAGTAACATATTACGACTTGCAATAAGAACGTAAGTGATCTAAGTGGAATGTTTTTTTTTTAAACAACGAACATGATATATTTTAATTTTGATTTTAAAGTTTGCAATCGGACACTGTGCCTACCTCATCGAGTTTGGCGGCAATCGAATTTTAATGGCTTACAGATGAATTTTTAAGACATGAAACTGAATCAGGATTCGCAGTGGAACATTGTGGATGCACTAAATTGAGCTGTAGGTCAGTTGGCCAACACCCTACTCCATTCAGTCCACTGGCAATCCCCTTCCATGGACAACCAGTTTCATGTCTTAAAAATTCATCTGTAACAATTAATTTGTGTTCTCAAAAGAAGTTGATTTGTGTGACTGCATGGTGGAGTAAATTAATTATAAGTTTGCATTGAGTTTACATGCTCCAGGAGTTGGAATGAATTACAAATAATGATATATTCTTTGTTCAATTGATTCATGTTTAGATTTGAATCGTAAATTATAATTTTTCTTTAAATTTTCTGCAATTCAATAATAAATCTTACAAAGGATCTAGGAAGTAATCGATTGACTTGTAGTTGTTTCAATAACCCAATCATACATCTGCTTAAATACCTGCATTAAACGTGAACCCTGAGTGATTTAAAGGTAAAATAAATCTTTTTCAATATATTTTTATTTTTTATATTCCTATCTGTCCAACCATGCCGGATGAATATTAACAAAGTTATTTCACAAATAATTTGACTTGTCACAAGGCAGCAGCGGATCCAGAAATATTTTAAGGGGCGCAACTGACATACAGGGTATCCCTTAAGTAAAGTGCCAAACTTCGGGGAATGGTTCTATGGGTCAAAATAAGAAAACAATTCATATAAACACAGACTCGAAAACAATTCGTTTTCTAGATATCCGCCGTTTAGTTTTTGTCTAAAATAATTCTTTTCTACAGAACGGTTTGACTGATTGAGTTCAAACTTGGCATGAAGTTTAACCTAACAATGATATATCTCAAGAAAAATAAGCGATTAAATCTAATAATGAGTTTCAAAATGGCGGCTGTTTGAAAATTTCAAACCTAAATTACTCAAAAACCGTACATTTTAACAAAAAATGTCAAGACACGTTTTTTGTAGCCCTTTTGATTCCCTTTCGGACGGTGTAACTGTCAAAACAATCGGATGAAGGATAATAGTTAAGTTATGTGTAATAACTTTCTTATTCAATCCGGCATCCTATACCAACACAGTAAACACAGCAATATTGTATGTAGATTTGCTGTCATTATCTTTAACTTAGCTATTATCCTCATAGCTTCTCGCACTTCATTCAACAAACATTGCAAGCTTTTTATATCAAGAAGAGAGAGGATGGAAAATTGCATTTTTCTTTTTGGGCAATCAGAAATATATTGATGCCTATTGAAAGCCAAACAATATTCAATCAATGCTAAAAATATATTTTTCGATCAAATATTTTATATCAACTTATTTATTTATTCTTTCCAAAGACGGGGGAACCGGGCCAAATGTTCCGTTCCCTGGATCTGTGCCTGCCACAAAGGCAATTGCTAAAAAGCATATAACTAGTACACAATAACAATACATTCATCAAGTGTTTGTAAAGGTGAATAATACATTTGATACTGGCCTTATTTATACTAGAAGACAATAACTTAACCCACCTTAATGTCTTTCTTTCCTCCATGTGCATTTTTCTGTGCGACAGCTCCTTATTTAAGGGAAATCTTTCATTACATTGGTTACATGCGTATGTGTTTTTTTCCATCGTACTTTTACATAAATGCTGCTGAAGCGATTCTTCTTTTGAAAACACTGCTTCGCAATCTTTACATTTAAAGATTTCCTTTTTTTCATCCTAGAAAAAATCATTTTAATAAAAACAAACCATTTCCAACCATTGTTAATGGAAGAGTTCTTTATAAAACTCATCCCATAATCAGAAAAAAAAATAATCAAACAATTTTTAGAATTAAGTGGATCAGATTAGTATAAACTTAAGTTCTGTCTGTATACATTCTACAGATATACTTAATAATTATTTATCTCTCTAAACTATAAAAACCAAGCCCAAAACATTAATAGGCTTTAATCATAATGTAAACAATAAAAATATTAAAATAAGATGAAAATAATTATAATTAAATCCAACATAATGTAGCCATATAAAAGCTATAGCATATATTTAGTATGAATGCAAATATTTAATATAGTATAACTACGAATAATATTATAAGCTGCTTCAATCTTATTCAAAAAGTGCTAGCTCAAGCCAAATACGTTTATTTTCCCCAAGCTTAACAGGGGTGTACAATAAGACCGAACAAAGTTCGAGGGAAATTGAGGCTGGGGAAAATATCCACAAAAAATAAGGGCAAAATAATTATTTTGAGGAAAAATAGAGAAATGAATGGGAACAAAAGGTCAGCCTATTCAGTTTGTTTCCGATGTATGAGGTGTGGCTGGAATATAACGGGATTCTGTGAGACAAACGGCACGAGCCTCAAGGTCATATTGCCGAGTCGCCTGACATCGCCCCTCCACATTCCAGCCGGTTCGACGACACTAGCTCAGTTGGGCCACTGCCTTTGTTCGTGTAAGACCGTGTACCTGACGCTCGTCGGAAAAATTGTAGGAGATTTAATTGAGCAACGTGTCAATGTGAAATTTTTTGGGTAAATCTGTAACAGACCCATCTCTCTTACAACAAGTGTCTGGGGATGAATGTAAGTCACTTACACGGGTTTTTGAGTGGCATAAACGTTTCAAAGAAGGGCGAGAAGATATCGAAGATGATCCACACACAGGACGTCCTTCAACTTCGAAAATAGATGAAAACATTTAGAAAATAAGCAATCTCATCCATCAAGATCGCCGTTGAGTATCCGTGCAGTTGCCGAGACTGTAGGAATCGACAAAGAATCAGTTCGACAAATATTACATTAACATTTCAACATGAGAAAAGTGTGTTCCAAAATTATCATGCCTGAAAAAAGGACTCGCTGATGGAAATTTATTCTGATATCTTGAAAAACATCAAGAAAGATCCTAAACTGTTGGAAAGAATAGTTACGTGTGACAAATCATGGTTTTTACCTATGAACTAGTAACTAAGCGTCAGTCAATGCAATGGAAGAGTCCGCATTCACTAAGACTAAAGAAAGCTTGAATGTCCAAATCAAAATTTAAGGCCATGATGATTGCTTTTTTTCAACATCCATGGAATTCTATGTGTAAATTGGGTTACTGAAGGTCAAACAGTGAATAAAGATTATTATGTTGAGGTTCTAGCCACTCTCCGTGAGCGAGTAAGAAGAATGCGACCAGAGTTGTGGAAGAACAAGTCGTGGATTCAGGACAACGCCCCAGCCCACACTGCACTGACTGTTAAGTAATTTTTGGCCAAGCATGGGATCACAGTGTTGGAACATCCACCCTACTCACCAGACCTAGCTCCGTGTGACTTTTTTATGTTTCCGAAAGTGAAGGAAGCTTTGAAAGGAACCAGGTTTGATAGAGTGGAAGTTGTAAAGGAAAAAGCAATGGAGATCATGAACATGCTTTCAGAAAATGACTTACAACACTGTTTTGAACAGTGGAAAATTCGAATGGAAAGGTGTAGGGATAGTGGGGGAGGGGAGTATATTGAAAGAGAAAGTTGTAAAGGAAAAATAATAAAAAAGTTACACCAAAAATCCCGTTTTTTTCTAGCCATACCTCGTATATACATACACACACAAACAAAGCGTGTCGTCTGCTTTCTCCCTCAAGTTGAGCAGGGTTCTTATTTAATCTTTACCACACAAACCATCGAACGGCTAAGTCGCCGACACAATATTTTTGTGTCAGTTGATGAATGGCAGTTTCCTGATTCTTGACTGGCTACAAACATCTGGTGTTCTAATACTCTTTTTAGGTATTAATAATTATTGCGGTACCGGTATGTAAATTTTGTCGGCTCCATACAAATGATATTATTCAAGCGATAAGAACTAAATCACATTATACAAAGGTACTTAGTACATAGGTAATGCTGATGTTTTAAATTTCTTAACTGAAATTACTTACCGATATTCGAAATCGGTCTTTACTGACTAAAGAGTCATTACAACGTATGCGTTTTACTGATAACGCATACGTTGTGATGACTCTTTAGTTTGTTTCCATTTTCATTATGTAACGGAGAGGATTATACGGATAATATCGTAAAGTGAGATTGGGGAAATTTCTTGTGAAAATAGGTATTCTGGGAAAATTTGGTGTGCTAACATGTTTTCTGCACCACTGAAGTTCAAATAGTCCGAAAGCGCATAAAAAAATAGGCACACGATTTGATAAGGATACAAATCCATCCACACTGATTAAATGAAACCCCGAACCACAAAAATAAAAAAACAATAACTGAACAACTTTATTATTTGTTTGTATTACTAGTTCCTTTCACAATTCATTTATTTTGTTTGGCCTATTACTTTCTCACTATACTGTAGTATAGAGAAAGTATAGTGATCGCAAAAAAATCGATGTTGAGATTTTTGTGAAAATATCCGTTTTGAAACCCCCTGAGTCCAAAAAAAGTAGTTTTTACAAAATGCCTTCTGATATCTGTCTGTGTACAAAGCTATAGAGAAAACTATTCGATCGATTTCGAACAAATTTGCACCAAACATGTCAATTAGGCCTGTATGGATAATATTTGTTTGTATTACTAGTTCCTTTTACAATTCATTTATTTTGTTTGGCCTATTACTTTCTCACTATACTATAGTATAGAGAAAGTATAGTGATCGCAAAAAAAAATCGATGTTGAGATTTTTGTGAAAATATCCGTTTTGGGACCCCCTGAGTATAAAAAAGTAGTTTTTACAAAATGTCTGTCTGTATACAAAGCTGGAGAGAAAACTATTCAATCCATTTTGAACAAATTTGAACCAAACATGTCAATTAGGCATGTATGGATGTACGAAAAAAGGTTTTGAAATTTTTGGAAAAACAACCCCCTTTTTGGCCAAAAACCCCCAAAAAAATCAGTTATAATTTTTTTATAAAACAGCTCTAACGTTTTGATAAAATTTGGCTTATTTGTAGCCCTTAATGTACCCTACCATATGCAAATAACCGCTTCTTCAAAAAAAATTCTCGTTTAGCTAATAAGAATAATATTTATTCCTTACACTCCTAACATAGGCTTAATATTGGCGTGCGAAGCACGCAATGCATTGTGTACTCGAAAATTCTCCCAATACGGGGGTTGGCGTGCAATGCACTGTGCGTCGGCCGCTTCTCATAGTGTTCAGTGTCAATATAACATGTGCGTCCTTAGCAGTGAACGTGTCAATAATTTAAATATGTTTGTGAGAAAGTATGTGCCAGTTTCTGGTACCGTTTATCTATATATTTAAAGCTGTAAGAAAAAACACATTTGGACAGTTCGTCTGAGACTTGTACTGGGCCGATTTACATGCGGGTTTTACCATTACTTTTAAATTGATAACTTTTTATAAAAACCTGTTTATGTCCAGATTTTAAACAATATAATTATCACATTTTATTTTAAACAATTATGTTATTTCGTGTTTTATTACTTTCTCTGAATGTATTTTGTTAGGCCTATTTGTTAAAAACATTTTTATAAAATTGTATTTTCTTTCATTATCGTACGACTGCTTATGGTTAAAGATTTCTTTCGCCCAGTTTGTTTTATTTCATATTATAATTAATTGCTAAATGGATTTATTTTTAAGGATAAATTTGTTAGTTCTAGTTGGCGCTGGAAAGCTCGCTCCTCCCCTCCCGCTGTGATTGGGCACAACCGGTAATGTGTGAAGGTAACTTTAGTATCGTAGTTCAGTAGTGTAAAGCCCTTTGAGAATAATGACAAGTCATCGAATGTACATCAGGGAATCTTAATATAAACATAACTTTTTCATTAAATTGTCCAGTTCTTGTGTTTTTATTTTAAATTTGTTATCACAGTTCTCTTGAAGTTTCGTACTTACAAACCAATGACAAACGTTAGTTTTATTAGTGACGATGTTATGGCTTGTTGTGTGGAAAAAGAAATATTATTGACATTATACAATCTAATATTTTTGTGGAGTTATCAATGTTAACTATTACAATAGATTTATGCAAGTGGCACACAGATTAGTTTACAGAGTAGGCAATCCCTGAAATAATATACATATATAATGTCATACTTACTAAATGAGATGAGTTTTGAGTCCATTATACTCAGTACATTACAGGTCATTTATGTTGAAGGCTTAATTTTTGGTGTAAGACAAAATATAAAATGAATGCCATACCTTTAAGGCGGCATTAAACGGTGCTATTTGCTCTTAGAGATTGGGTAAGCCATGGATGATTTAATATGTATTTTTAATTTTATAATTTACTATCACAAAGTAATCTTCTAGGGATGTTACACTTCACTTTGTGTTATTATCACTAATTACAAATGGATTTTATAAATAAGGAAAATAGGTAAATGATGAAAAATAACATGCAGTCTAATTATAATAATCAACTAAATATTAATATTAAAGCAGACAACAAACAATTATTGCTTAGGGGTGCAAAATCTTTGTTAAACAGGTAGTAGAAGGAAATCAGGATTATTAATTATTTATACAAAAAAGAATAGTAGGCTATGTGAATAAACACAGTTGACTCTATAAGGCGTGGGAACCAAGGACAGAGAAATTTCCCATGTCTGTGACATAAGAAAGTGTGTTGTAACTGTTGCAGAAAACGCAGTAACACCCACCGTATTTATTCTCTAGAAATGTAACGCACGTTCATTTATTCAAATTCTGATATTTTCATTCCCTTAGTAATGCCGGCAATCTTCTATACCAACTTAGCCTTTTATTGTTTCCCTTTTATTTGATTTGCATTTCTTATTGGTCTACGTATGCTTTTGTTTATTATATTTATTTTATTGCATTAGATCTTTATAGGCATTAATTGACTTTTTCATAAGCTTTTACTTAAATCATTTTGATACTGTCCACGGTCACCGAATAGTAATTGGTCAGTGGTAATGTCCGTGCACTGTTTTTACCAGCCAACGTTACACCACTCATCCAGCCACTTGATCAGGGTGTACTGGAAACTCTTAACGGAATTACCGCCGCTTCTTGACGACTTGGAAAATGAACAAACTGTTATTCAAAGTTTCAAAATGGCGAATTTAAAAGACATAGTGTATTAGCTGTCAGAGTCTTGAGAAGAAGTTAAGAAGACAACTATTGAAAAAAGCTGGACAAAGATTTCATCTAAAGATGCTTTAGTTTTAAGTGATGATAGTGAACCGGACCAATATAGATGACACGTTTATTGGAATGATTAATAGTATCTGATAATGTAACACAGCAAGTTATACATGAGTAAGAACTAAATGATGACACTATAGTTGATTTAGTGACCCAGCAACGATGAGGACGATAATGGCTCTTGTAATCAGCAAAAAATATCCCACTCTGATGGATTCAAGGCTCTACTCTACGTGGAAGCAACAGGAAGCCGCTTATTTTTATAACCGATGTTAAACGTGAAAGTGATTAAAACGTACACATTTAACATTATTATATTATAAATAACACATTATTTAAAAATCTGAAATTGTATAATCTCCCCATTTGGTAACTTAAAAATAGGCTTAAAATATTCTTTACAAAAAGTAACTTTGGTGGGTTTTTTAATACGTTCTAGTTTTTTAACACACTGCTGGAGATGTCCTGGTAAAAACTACTTAAATCAGCTCAAGTTTTACAACATCAGTGGGCTAAATAATATGAAACAATTTCCCCTGACTTTTTCCTTCGTCTGTATGAACCCAACGACCACAGAGTATAAATAGGCTGGGCACCTTCTCCGGTGAGTGTGCCGCGAACGGCGCAGAGTTTGATGTTACCAAAATGACGGCCGGCCATGAGTCACCCTAGTCCCGAACGTCGGCGGCTGTTCAGTGCTCATCCACCCGCCTTCGCACTGGCTCTGCGACACTTACCTACATTTAAAAACATTTTCTTTATTTAAAAAAAAAAAAACATTTTTTTTACTTTCTCACTATACTATAGTGAGAGGGCCCCCCTGAGTCCAAAAAAGTGGTTTTTACAAAATGTCTGTCTGTATGTATGTATGCTTGTAATACAAAGCTAGAGTGAAAACTATTCAATCGATTTCAAACAAATTTGCATCCGACATGTCAAGTAGGGCTGTATAGATGTTTTGATAATTTTTGAAAAACCCCTTTTTGGCCAAAAAACACCCAAAACATCAGTTATTGTTTTTTTTATAAAAAATCAGCTCTAACGATTTTGTTGGCTTTTTTATAGCCCTTAATGTACCCTACAATATGCAAAAGACCGCATCTTTCTAAAAAATCACGTTTAACTAATAATAATAATAACTGATTTTTGGGTTTTTTGGCCAAAAAGGGGGGTTGTTTTTGAAAACTTTTTTTCGTGCATCTGTACAGCTCTAATTGACATGTTTGTTCGAAATCGATTGAATAGTTTTCTCTCTAGCTAATAATAAAAATATGTATTAGTTACTTTCCTACTTTAATATATCCTCTCTCCTACTTTAATACAATTATGAAGTCACAGTGAATCTGTTTAATAATTTAAATATTTTTGTGAGTAAGAATGTGCCAGTTTCTGGTACCGTTTTTTATTTATTTATCAGGAATCACTTGACAAAAGTATTCACTTTCTTAGGCCAGTAGACTTTTATTTACCAAGTAACAGACAGAGATAAGGTTATAGATTTTTATTTGTACATGTTATATACTTTGTAATTCGTTATTATGCGTTACTTTTTCATACTATTAACCCTAGAACTGGCATGGTTAAAGCTGAAATTGAAAAGCCCGTTTATAGCGTTTTGCAAGCATATTTTTAAAAATTCGCCAAAAATAGTAAATGAACCCCAATCCAAAAGTGTTCAATAGCTTATTTTTAGACAAAACTTCAAAGAATTCAAATATGCCACTAAAAATTAGTTTCTTTTGAAATTGTAAAAGTTATTAGCTCAAGAAACAAAAAATGTTCAGTAACTAAAGGAAAAAGTTCAACTTTAGGCCTACATAACAAGTAGTAAACATTTTTTTGTATTTTTTTCGTAAGCGTAAAAAAGTTTTGTAATTTAGTTCTAAATAGAACTGTATAAAAACATTTATCAATTTCACATTTTTTATTTTGAAAAAAACAGTTTTTATGTTCCAAGTACACGACTGGTAACAAACCTAGCCCTAGATTGTAATGTCATTTACTAATATATGCTTTGCCCAAAAATGAAATATTATTATAACAAAGTGTACCCTAGAGGATAAATCAAAGAAAAGAACGGTATACTTGTCTTTCCTTAGTTGACAAAAGTGTTCGAGTTATATTTATTTGAATAACAAAATGACACCAATCTAATGAAAAGTCGCCAGTTTACACACTGCGTATAGAACGGGACATTTGAATACCGTGGGAACCCACGCGCTAGACTTTCTCACTAGAACGTAATAATTATGTACATTTCAATTGTCGTCTAGACAGACAAAAAACCGGTTATTTCTGGATTAATTCCCACCGTTACAAAATTCAGACTTTGCTGTACAAAATGGTGTAAAGAAATCTTTCAAAACATTTTATATGGTAGGCGTAAAATCACTTGACAAATGGGCTGTTTCATTGGTTGAAAAACTGTCCAATCGCAAGGGTTTACAGTAATTCTTAGAAAAAATACTACTTTTATGGTGACATCTGATTAGAAGGTACCAACAGAAAGATAAATTCTTGACGAATCCAATGGTATCTTTATAATAGCCAAAGAAATATTTGTGTAGATAGTCTTGAACGTTGAAGAAGTGGGAAATAACAGTACAATTGTATGCAGATTCGCCCGCGGAAATAGCTGTAACACAATATGCATATTTTAAAACGATGATTACGTATGTAAATATACGTTTTACGAAAAAGTTGTAAATAAAAAAATTAAAGTTTAATTCATTTCCTTTCCAATGGTGCCAGTTTTATTACGATTGGATTATTGTAAGTGGGTTAAATTATCGATTATGCAAATATATGCAAATTCTCGCTAAGGTTCGAGCGGGTTGCATTTGCGCCCGAGAGACTGCAGTCTGCCACTTTGAGGGTTAAGAGGTACAGTATTATTTATTGATTTCTTTACAGTATAATAACGTAGTGTTAATACACTTAAATTGTCATTTTATAAAGTTTGCTAAGTCATGTTGATTATATGGTAGACAATGTTTACATTTAAAATAAATCATTAGTATCACACAACATTCTAAATCATTTTACCTTTAATCTTTGGGCGATTAATAAAAATCAAATTTGTTACCGTTTTTGGGGGAAAACAGCTAAAATGTATTACTAAAACTATGTAAGTAACTAACAAAACCTTAGAGACAATAAATCATCTGCCAAAATGGCTATAACGATACGGTCAGCGCACGCTGTGGGAATTGAGCGAGATTCTGGCGCGCACTTAATCATACCTTTAACCTTCTGTAAAAATTAAACTACTTGAGCTATTTATTAAAAAATAATATGTATCATAAAATTTAACTTATTGGCTCACACTTTTACGCTTACACCTCGTCTTGACCAAAAAAGTTCCTCGCAGATGTAACGTGCTGTGCTTTGCAAGCCGTTTACAAACAATTTATTAATA
>JAGFPH010000799.1:39212-56611 GCA_018207615.1 Philaenus spumarius
ACTATTTTGATGTTTAAAAACCCTGAAACTCACATGTATTACAAAGAGAAACTTTTTCATGTCACAATTTAAATTTCCATATTAAGTCCTAGCTTTGGTAATTTATTTATACCTTTAAAGATTTTTATAATTAATAATTTTTATACCATTATCATCCCACACTTATTCTGTCAGTGTATAAAAATTCAAAGAATCAGTGTGTTGTAAGTGTTCAAAACAACCGTGTATTTAAAACATGCGCATCACAATTTTAGCATCATCTCTGAGCCGTTTTGGCTTTCTAGACGTTCCCAAATTGGCGAACTTAGACACTCTTTTCATGCTGTACAGGTATAGGCAAATGACCAGTGTATATTTTATTCTGTGGTCAATGATGTCAACCCTGTTTATTTAATGTATTTATTTCAACTGAACTAAATCAACTCATCTACTATGATAACGATTCACTGAACAGTAACAAATCCAATCATGTGCATGTCAGTCTGATAGGCAAACTGTAAGTAATAAAGCATCTAACTGAGCCCACTACACTGCTATATATAAACTTTAGATATATTGAATAAGAGAATAAAATGTCAAAGGCTCATTAACCCTACAACTGTCCATGTTAATTTTTTGCACCTCTGAGTCATTTCGGTGCGTGTGCAAGCATATTTTCAAAAATTCGCCAAATATAGTAATTGTATACTAATCCAAAAGTGTTCTATACTTTTTTTTGTAGAGAAAGGTTTGTAACGTGCTGCCACTGTGCAAGCCGTTTACAAACAATTTATTAATAGAAAACAAAAAAAAATGAAAAATAAAAATTTAATTTTGACAAAAATATTTCTAAGTTATTTTTAAAATAAAAAAATTACCTTTACTGTGTAACAATTATTTATTATTTCCTATCTTCAATCCATTTACTTATTTAATTAATCAAATTATCATTTCAAAATATTACAACACCTTAACCCCAATGAAAACAAACAAACATAACCCCAAAATTGAAGTTAGGTTATGTTTTGATCGCATCTGTTACTCAACAGCTGATCATTGAAATATCTGTTACACATATAACTATCTTCATCTCTGACAACAGTTCTCCGGTTAAAATTGGACTCGTCCAGAACCATGGCCGCCATGTTTGTCACATGACAACTCTGCCTCTAAACTGTCCCGTTCACCAAAGACTGTCGCCATTTTGTTCTACTTACAAAGAAAAACTAAAAAACTGAATTTATAATTTAAACAAGGTCCGTTACCACAAAGTACTTCTGGAAAGGATAAAAACTCAAATTAAAAACTCATAGTGGTTGACATTAATATTTTACTGAATCATTTCAAATTGTAAAAACACATACATTAATTATTAGCTCAAATTGGCAATTCATCATTTTAATTATTGCAATCACACACTCAAACACACAAATTCATTATTAATAATTTTACCTTAAACATACAAACTTATATTGATAAATTATTCAAATGCAGACTTGGTTAAATTAATTTACTACTTACGATTCTTCGTTTTATAGTGCACTTTAAAAAGATAGATATGAATTTACAAAAGAGAAAAAACTTATAACACATATGAATTCAATTTAAATAGAAAACCCCATTATTCTTTAGTTCGTCGCACTTTAACCACGTAGATTTTGATTCACTTAGACTTTCGTTGCACTTGTTATAAAATCTTTATGTAAAGAGTTGGAAGCCATGCCGCGCGTGCACGCAAACTTTCAAAGTTGATAATTTTGAGACAATTTACAAGCAATTCTCACATTCTCGTTATTGAACAATACACAGCACTGTCTTTACTCCTCCTTAAACATTTTTAAACGGTAGTCCTACTTTAACTACCGCAAAAAAAGCACTTGTTAAAACATTTTGCTGGACTGAAAGCAAAACAGGTCTGTTCTGTACTAGAATACTGATGAGAGTGGGGCGAAGCGTCCTTCTTGTTCATTTTCCTTTCGATCACACCATGTGACGTCATCAAAACCAGAAAACCAATGAGAAGCTGTTTTCCAGGGGACCGTAAATATGTCTCCCTACAACTGGTAACGCTAGGTACCAACATTTCAGGACAAAATTTCTGTCTCTATCATAGATGAATCACACAGGCTCCCAACATAATCTATCAAGTTTATTTCTTACAATGTCTGGAATCGTCTTTCGATATTTATTCATCACTGTCTAAAAACTTAGTGGACCATAAGTTCAAACTCTCCAATACCTTTTAAATGTTTTTCATAGTTTGACACATCGTGAAACATAATTTAAATATTTAAACAAAAATGAATTCAAACATGAAGTTAATATTATGTTTGATTTAATCTGAATTACTAATTAATGTCTGCATTTCCCTTTGAATTTCTATGTTCATTAATATTATGAAATAACTAAATCTTTTAAATTAGGCTAATGTCCAAAATTTACCTTATGACCCTTTTTACGTTATTTTACTATTTTGATGTTTAAAAACCCTGAAACTCACATGTATTACAGGTTGTTCAAGAAATTCATATATGCAATTAAAAAATTTATTGATATAAAATTGTAAAAGTTCAAGAAACAAAAAATGTTCAGTAAGGAAAGGAAAATGTTCAACTTTAGGCTTACATAACAAGTAGTAAACATTATTTGTAATTTTTTCATAAGCGTAAAAAAGTTTTGTAATTTAGTTCTAAATAGAACTGTATAAAAACATTTATCAATTTCAAATATCTTATTTTGAAAACACCAGTTTTTATGTTCCATCTACACGACTGCTAACAAAACTAGGCCTAGTTTGAAACGTAATTTAGGAATATTTGCTTTACCCAAAAATGAAATATTATTATAACATAGTGTAGAGAATAAATCAAAGAATTGAACTGTTTGCTTGTAAGTTATCTTTTCATAAAAGTGTTTGACTTAGAATTATTTGAATAACAAAAGTGAGAACAAATACAGAAACCTCCCGTCCATACAAGCAATACGACAAGCGCACGAAAACTCCTGTCTACCCATGTTATAAAAGTCCGTTAGGGTTCAAATTCAAACATCAGATGAGAACGTAATAACAGTCACTTTCCCACGGCCCTACACAACAAACTGTTCAAACAAAACATATTTATATTTGGTTTACAGGGAAAGTTAGCTTGAAGCATTATCTTTATAAAGATACTAAAATAACTCTAAAAATATATTGTGGTCACACAGATATCACATGTTATAAGTAAGGCTGTTTATTGGTTGGAAAACTGACCAATAGCAAGGGTCTACAAAACGCCCCACAACTTTAGAACTATTTGTCCAATTTTTGATTGGATGGCTGTATTAGATAGGGGAAATCTAATCTAATCGTTGTGACGAATCCAACGATATATAGATTTAACTCAGAAAAAGCACTGGGCGGGCTGTAGAGGGGAAAAAGATGAGGTATTTCGTTGTGTTTTAGGATGAAATCCGGTGAATATTCGGGCGGCGAGTGTGTTGTAGAAAACTAATAAACTGCAACGATGATTACGTATGTAAAATATACGATTTAGTAAAAAATTGTAAATACAAAAATTAAAGTTTAGATCATTTCCTTTCCAATGGTTTTTGATTTATTGTGATTGGATGATTTTTAGTGGGTGAAATATTCATTACAAGTAGAATTGTCAAAGTTGATCTATTTCAAGTGCCACACCCCCACGACTACTCAAATTGAATAGTCTGACAGTTACAGGGTTAACCCTCTGCAGATAATATGGTAAGCGCCAAAATAAAAAACACTGAAATTAAAGCAGCTGTAGTTTGTTTTTAGAACAGCTGTTTAGACTTTTGATTGTTGCCCGGCCTTGGTGCTTATTATTAATTTCTTGTTTGAGGTTAGTTAATACTATAATGGTTCTTATCTCTCCGGAGAAGGTTTTTATCGTAGAACATTAATTTTGCTCCTTGCTCGATGCGAAATGCTGTAGAGTTTCAAGAACAATTTCGCAAATGGCGGCAAAGTAACACCATAATGGTGTTTACAAGTTCCATCATAAGGGTATGAGCATATTCGACACAATGTAAAGAGTGTAGGCCATCCAAGTACAGCAGACTCCGAAAAAAGCCTTCATCGGACATCTTTGAAAATGAACATCAGTATTACATCTTTGAGAAGAATGTGTAAAAACCTTGATGGATTCCCTTCTAGAATACAAACTGGTCAACTTTTAATGTCAGGAAAAAACCCACAGAGCGCCTCAATGTTAGCAATGAACTATGAAAACCCTAGTTCCCTACAAAATGTTTGGTTAACAGATGAAAGTTGCGTACACCTAAGCAGCTTCGTCAACAAGCAAACAACTCGTTTCCTTTGTCTTGACAATGTGTCATACATGGCAACATAGTGTGCGCTGTATCGTGGAGAGGTTGCGCGTTTTGTTGAAGATGATAACGGAAATGCTGTTATCAGGTCTGTAAATCAGCTCCGTTACAGAGAGAACATCCTTCAAGCTTTTAGAGAGGTTTTGTCATATAGCAATCTGGCTTCTGGTTCTCAGTGATCCCAGCAAGATGGCGCCACCAGTAGCCACTATTACTTAACCCCAAAGAGAGTTTGGCAACCACCTGACTTCCTGAGAAAAAACTTCCCATACCTGTCAAACTCCCCCGACCTTTCACCCCCTGACGCTTACAAGTGCGGAATGATGAAAGAAAGTATCTTCCGAAACGAGCCACCGATTACCATTGTAGAGCTTCCTGAAGAAATAACTAGATATGTTACAACATAAAGCTTTTTATCAAGTTCAAAGATCTTCAAAAGCGCTTGCCTAAAACTTAATGGAGGGTATGTATGAGGTCTGTCTAAAAGGTTCAGTGAATAGCCTAATATATCAGTATTCAACGCTTGAAACAGCGCGCGTGCATGCGTACGCAGGCAAGAACATGTCGGGAATTGTGCGAGGCTTATATTGCAGTACTCTTACAGTCATTGCAACAAAGTGTTCCGAGTGGTGTGCGTCAAAAGCCATTAAGTTCTGCTTCAAATTGGGTAAAACGGTGACAGAAACCCACAAGATGTACGGGCAGGATGCTGTGAGTAGGAAATGTGTGTATGATTGGTTTGCACTCTTTCGTACTGGCAAAGAATCAGTGGAGGACGAACCGGATTCAGGACGACCATCCACAAGCAGGAAAACATTGAATGTGTGCGAGCGATGCAAACAAAAGATCGGCAATTGACTCTGCGATTAATAGCAGAAGAAGTGGGTATTAGCAAAGATACTGTGGGGGCCATCGTCCATGAATAATTGGGCAAACGCAAGGTTTGTTCACAATTTGAGCCGCACATCCTACAGATGATCAAAAAGCAAGACGTTTTGAGGCCAGTGGTGATTTCTTCGATATGTGTTACCGGGATCCGACTTTCCTGGCTTCCATTGTCACAGAAGACCAGACTTGGTGTTACCAGTATGACCCCAAAATGAAAAGACAATCAATGGAATGGTGGTCACCTTCTTCCCCATGATAAACAAAAAGCCGTGTGGAAAAATCCAAAGTGAAGACCACGTTGATCACATTTTTTGTCAAAGAATGAATCATCTATTCGTTGCTGCTGGTGAATTCTACTTGGAGGTTCTCAAACGTTTGTTGCAGCGCATCCGGCGTGTTAGGCCACAAATTTTTCAGACTGGAAATTGGATGTTACTGCACGACAATGAATAATCGCATACCAGCATCATTGTACGCCAATTTTTGATTCAGCGTGGTGTGACAGTTATGCAACACAAACCGTACACTCCAGATCTGGTGCCAGCTGAATTTTGTTTTGTTCCCAGGTCTTAAGAAGGCCTTAAAGGGATCACGGTTTGCGGTCGTCGAAAAGACTCAGAACCAAGTGACGGCAATTCTGAAAACAATTCTACATGAAGACTTCTCCAACAGTTTTGAGGCGCTATACGGACGATGTCAGAAGTGCGTTGTGTCTGGTGGAGAGTATTTTGAAGGTTAATAAAGGTATTTGTAAGGTGTTTTGTAAAAATAAAACATTTAAAACCAAGTAAGTACTAATTTAAGTACTGTTTTCTTTGGCACATACTGTAGAAACAGAATGACGAGGGCTCAATATGCTTCTGCATTAATAACAAAATTACTATTAGCTCTATACACCTCTGTAGTGGTTAGGTATACCAAGAGTGTATTGACCTGGTCGCTGCGACAAAGAAAAAAGTGGAATGCATTGAACGATAGAGATACGGCCACGCTAGGCGACCCGGGACCAGCGACATCAAACAGAACGCGTCCGGAAGCGTATTCTGGTCGTGGCGAAAAATACATTCCCCATGTTATCTAATGGAGCCGACCACGCTAAGCGACAGGTTGCTCCTCCACCCTTCTCTGCTCCGCCTGATTCATGTAGAATATAATAGAATAGAATATTTTTATTTGTCAGTAAATATTTCATAAAATACATTGACACGTCACATTTAAAAAAAATAATACAATACATACATTTTAAAAATCGTTCAAAGTCCATGATTTTTCTTCAAAATTCATCCATAGTATAAAACGACTGTTTACACAGAAAGTTTTTCAATCTTAAGCTAAAATTTCTGTCATTTAGTTTTTTCAATTCTTCTGGTAGCTTATTATATAATTTACTGGCTATAATTACAGGTTTCATATCAAACTTAGCTAATCTAACATATGGTAAATTTACAAGAGTTTTGGATCGGGTATTATAATAATGTATGTCCCCCCTGCAATTTATTTGGTTAAGATTAAACATGTGCGCTTGATGCTAGTTCAATGTTTTTAGTAATGCTGTGAGTAACTTGTTTGTCTTTTTGAAATAACCATGCCCTTTCACACTGATATTTTTATTAATGAAATTAGTTTATGTAGCCCTCTTTGGTATATAACTTTTAAAATTATCTTCAGTTTTAGTCCTAGATCAATGTCAAATTAGTGAGAAAGTAGGCTACGTTTTTAATTGTGTAATTGTTTATTTAATAAATAAATTAATTAAAAGATTGTTTAGTGAATTCTTAAAGCTCTTGAAAATACCTTTCATGTAAAATTTACCTGGTTGTTGTAGCTCAAAAACTTTTTAACATCAAAAAATTCAGCATTAAATTATTGTTAGTTTTTAAGAGTTATTTATGTATATTTTCTTAATCAATATTTTTTTTATTTGTATAGCGTCATGCCTTAATGCTTAAACAGTTTTAGTAGTTTATCTCATTTTAAGCCTTACAAATTTGAAGTTGTTAAATTGCAAATTTTTTATTTTTTCGGAAAAATCCTTAATTTTTTTAGATTTTTCAAATTTCCACAAAAAGTATAAATAAGTTAAAAATGAATGTATGACAGAAATTCGCCAAACGATGATGTGCTCTTTCGAAAATAAGTAAAACATTTTTTCCTCCATCTTCCCTGAGCAATGTCATTATAGTGTGAAACTGACCTTGATTCAAACGCGCACTATTCGCGGATGGACTCCAAATATACACTTTTTCTTCTTTTTTAAGTAAGACCGTTCGGCAATCACTAGCAATAACTACTACTTATAATAATCATTTTTTATTTTATAACTCCTCCTCGCTCAACTTTACAACTGTGATACCGCGACTGTCGCTTTAGTGTTGCACCTACCCGCGACCAGGATATAAAATTCTCCGTGACCATGTCGCGGTGACCAGGTCGCCAAGCATGGCCGTAGCCTAAGGTTAATATATTTAGCAATCAATATTTGCAAGTTTGCTGTGTAAAAAAATATATAGGAAATAAAAACCAAGGATAATGGAAGAAGAAAACATAACAACTAACACATAAACTCGTTTATTATTAGAACTAAACAAATACATAATTGAGTTTTCGTGTTTATCGTTAATTTCTACGGCCATTATTTTTTTTGATTTTGTAATCTGCTGTGAAGTGCAGTATCCCTCGATAATCCAGTTTTGAGAATTAGTAGGTCTGCACCATGCATTGAAGATGGGTTATTTTCTTTGCCTATAACTCTGCGGTGCAATTTTTTTTACAACGGTTGACTGAGGTTTTTTTCTGGTTGTTTGGTAATTGTTGATCGTCAATGACTCATATCCACTACCTGTGAATATATCTTTTTGTCATTTTTTATAGAATAAAATTAGTAGTCAGAAAACACTTTTTTTTTCTTAGCTGAAGTCTTAAAACTTTTATAATAAAATCATCTTATTCCACATTCGCTTAAAATGATATTACCTAAGTAATGACTTTCACTTAAGAAGAACCTCTTTTGATTTGTCGGTCTTCTCTAAAAACAAAATGGAGTATTTCTTCCGCTATAGGTAAATTCAACTTTCTCACTGCATTGTCTTCAGAAATTTAGGTAGTTTGACTTACATTTGATGAGGTAATCGACTCCTGCGAAGGCTTCAGTGATTGCCGTGTGGAACCCGGGGGTAGTGGAGTCTTCGGTGATGTTCCGCGTCCTAATATGTAGTCTCTTAGGATGTACCGCATTTTGGTTACCGACCGTCCCTCTAAAATAGGGAGTCCAGCTTTTTCCGTTGCTTCTATGACTTGATCTTCTTCTAAATAGTAGATCCAGTTTACAGGCATTCTGCCACCTGGTTTGGCGCCCTTTGAAAAAAAAAACACTCAGTCACAAAAAAAAATGCCTATAGCAACGCCTCTTTAGATCACTGTTTTCCCCCCACTACTCACTGTTTACTATTAATAAAAATACTTAAAACAGTTCCTCTTGGGGCAGTAAAATCTGAGATTTCGAAATGTAAAATTCTGTAAGTAAATAGTAATACAGTAATACAATAAAATAAACTATACCAAATTTATTTCAGAGCTTAACTATTTACAATGTTATCTGATTATTACTAATTAACAGTAACGGATCATTAACAGTGATTGATTTCCAGTGTCAGCACTGTTGATACAGATGATTCTGATGCAGGTACGGAAGAGGTTGTGTCTGCCTAATGAACGGTATAAGATTGTTGCACTGCTTTATCTTACCTATTGGAACAGTTTCGTATAGTTCAATTAGAAGAGATAAACAAGTTCGGACTACCCATGTGATCCACGATGGAGTCTTTGCGACTCGGCATACTTGCTGAGACGATCAACGACGTAAGACTTAAGCGCAAGAGTGGGGCAGTTTACCCACCAGGTTTGCCCGTGTGTTAATTATTATCTCGAAACTGGTTTGTTTTTCCAAATTTTACCTGGATCATTTAAGCTTGGTGTTCAGGAAGGGTTATGTGGTTTCTGATTAACTGAAAAGATTCCGAGTAAACCATCATCAGGTGAAGAAACACCTACCGCATCCTGAAGGAGTTAGCCGGACAGCACGATACCCGCAGTATTGCACCGTAGTCGGATGCTGCAACCTTTCAGGTATCGAGTAAACAGTTATTTTATTTTTAATAGGATGATTTCTATTTAATTTAATAAAAAAACATAAAAAGCCTCTCACCTTGTTTAAAACCAAGGTAACTTTATGTTTGTTGAATATATAATTGTTTTATTTTATAATTGTTTTATTTTATAATTGTTTAATATTTAAAACTTATAGAATTTGTTGATTTTAGTTTAAAAAAAGGTAATTTGTTTTGTGAAAAAAATCACTGTTGAGGAAATTAATTATTATTTATAAGTACTACTCATTTTTAATACGTAACACCCCAAAATGGTACGACTACGAGCTTTATACTATTGTCTATGAGTCTATAAAATATAAGCCTATGTAGCAACGTAAGTCAAAGAGGTAAACACATAGATTGTTAAAAACAGGCAATTGTGGCAATTCATAGATGTATTAATGATGATTCTCCAACATCAGTCGATACTACCTATAGTTTGAGCTGCTACAACTTTCCTAGAGTAAACGTTACACCGTATACATTGCACAACCAAGTGTGGTCCTTTGTTAATAACTAAACCTTTCACGAGTGGTGACGTTCTGGAATGTCATGCGAGGAGATTTCTGAAACCTTAAAATGCTTGATGGAGTAGAAAAAATTTCTCTGAATTCATAAAACCTCAAACATAAGTAGTTTATTATGATACAAAACCAAATAAAATGGACAAATTTTAACTAAAAAAGTTAATTAATTTACAAATTCAATATTTTTCTTTGTTTGAAAATCTTGAAAACAAGGGTATACACAATACAATCAGGGCACTGATAGGTTGGTTGTTGTATTGTAGCCTACGCAGCGTCGCTTTCAAAACTTCCTTGTTTGTCGTAATCGGCTGAGGAGTGTCGTGCAACTGGTCTCGAGACAATAACCTTTTCTTTTCTTGGTGTGCGATGCTTCTCAAATATCTGTCTCGGGAAGTCTTTTTTAATATACACTTGTACGCCAAATACAGATAATAAACCAACGATCTAATAAAATATGGAGAAAGAATAAATGGCGCCCACTCTTGAGTTAAAAACACGGAATCCAGAGTTAAAATATAACTCTACATGTTTTACCCTGAAACAGTGACCGAACACCTGTGGCGTGCAACTAGTGTACAGATGATTGGTTTTAACCATTTTACCTAGGAAGTAGTGCACAAACACCTGTGCAACCTTACAGCCAGATGTTTGGCTATAAGACAGTTTCGTATCAGTAGCACTCTATCGCCCCTCGCCTCTTAATAAAGGCTGTCACTTTCACTATTCTGCTCAGAAATTCCAGTGGCCTCGTACCAAAACTATTTCGTGTAGTGTTTTAAAAATAAATGAAAGTTGCGAGGTTTGCAAAACACTATAAATGACATTCAAGAACGTCACCTCTCTTTTTGTACTATTTGCAAATGACGTTCTCGCATGTAATTACTATTTAAGGTTCAGCAGGAGTGAAAAAATATTTCTGAATCGACAGCAGCTCTCCAAGAGCATTGAGTTTGTGTGCGTTTCATTCTTCCGCTAACAAATACAGAGCAGCTTCATAAAATCAGAAACTGGAAGGTCACAGACGTTATTAAACACAGTTTTCTCTCAGGTATTTTATTTTTCTAGTATTCCTACGCAAGCAACAAGTTAATGTGATAACGAACAGAGTGCAGGCTTGAACACTCGAATAGGAACACAAATTCGGCACGTACATGCTTCCACAATAAAGCAGATTTTTCCGTCATACATTATTCAAATTTATTGAAATCACTTTTATTTGAAAGGTAATTAAACTTCGAATGCAGTGAGCTATTTACATTTTGATATTTACATTATTGAATAAGAAACAAAATCGCAAACTTTGTTTTTGATTTAAGTCGAAGAACAAATTTAGTTTAAAACAAATTTTTAAAAAATAAATGATATCCACATTTGGACAGTCCAAACCTTTAAAATGACAAATTCACAATCATTTTCGGATCATTATTAGTCCAGTAATCTTCTTACGCGTTTAACATTGCTCTCATGGGAGTTGAAATTGAAGATCGTGGCTGGGTTGTGCCGAGCATTAAGTACAATTTGTCGTGCACCTTAAAAGTATACACTTTATGGTTTGCGACCCTTTCCCCCTTGTTAACACTTTGAACCCTGGACCCTTAACGCATTCTCCTGCGTAGCTACCTGGGGGTTTTGGTAGAATTAAAAAAAAATAATATCTGTTACTTATTTTAATTAAAAGTATAACATATTATATATCATTTTAAAGACAAAATAATAAGCTTTAAGTAAATGTAAATACTTCAAAGGTTTATTAAAAATACAAAATGGTAACAAATTATGAAAAATGATGAAAAATTGTACAAAAAAAAATAGCTACATAGTCCTTTAGTTTACAACAAACACTTTATTTACACTTTACAAACACTAAAAAAACACTTACGAACTATAAACTTTTCATCAATAAAATACTACTAATAAATAAAAAAAACTTACAACACAATCAGAACTAATGGAAATACACATCGTCATCGAGTTACATCGCTAAGCAGACAAAAGTCGATTACTGAATGCACACAGCTGATCAGACACCATCTGATATTTATATAATATTTTTGTTGGCCAGTGTTATAAAAATTCCAAAGGTCAAAGACATACGAACTAAAACAACTAATAAACATGATGAGAATGACTAAACTCAAATATATGCCGACTAAGCTGAGTTATAGAATTAAATAGAGTGACCCCAGGTATACTCGGGCTTCGGTAGCTGGCGCCGCGGACTTGGCCCGACCTATACTCGGGCTTAGGGTTCAAAGTGTTAATAACATATTTTATGAATACCAACTTCCACCCTCAATGGTTTGTTCGCTATCTACGAATCAATTTAAATAGAAGTTATTAATTATAAACTTAATACTATATATTAAATTCAGTGATTGAGAAGATATTCCACAGTGTCATTTTTACTATGGTGAAAGATATATTATGCTAAAAAGGTTCTATGGTGTTCAGGTTAGGTTACCACAAAAAAATCTGGTGAGTGAAAATTCCATTATATTATAAATGTCAAGCAGCCTGGAATGTTATACATTTTAAGACAGGTTCTGCTCAATATTAAAAAAAATATATTAAATAAGTCATTATATTCCAATTTCACACGACTTTATAATTATTTTGTAAATGTCAGTAACAAACTAAATACCAGATCAGATCAAAGCATAAAGATTATAGATCTCACTGATTTTCTGTCAACAAATATAATACAATTGCATAATAAGTTTAATTTTAAGTGGGCAGTTTGAGATAAAAATTAGTGTATAAATAGTAGTTCTAGTGATGAAATGTAAGGGTCTGTCACGAAAATCAAATACTTTTCTAATAAGATCTACTCAGTCAATTTTGCTTAAAAAAGATTTTTATTTATGACAAAACATAATGTAAAGCGGGAATTTTATGTTGCTATTTTTTTTATCTTTTGACGACCATTTCGCTCAGATGTTGCCCATTTACGTTTTGCATGATTGTTGTAGCCGGTCTCGAAAACTCTGATTAGAATAAATTAGCGTCTTGGTAGCATCATTGACGTGGAATCCGTACGATTTCCTCCTGGATTTTCATCTTGAGATCTTCAAGGCAGTGCGGCTTGTCAACATGAGATATCCCTTCAAAAACGAGTCACTTAAGCTTAGATCAGGAAAGCACGGAGTCCAGTGAATATTGCCATATCCAAAGATAAGGCGGTCTGGAAAGTGATCCCATAAGACAGCCTTTAATCGAGAGCCATGCGTGCGGTTGCACCAGCTTGATGAAACCATATCATCATTGCCCATTTGCGACATAGAATTTCTGGGAAGAAGAAGGTTTGGGGCATCGTAATGAAGCGCTTTGAATTTACAGTCACATTAATGTTGTTTTCTTCAAAAAAAAATTATGGGCCCCTCTCCCAAATTGCACTCCATACTGTTACTTTCGTCTAAGTAAAAAAGACTCGTGTAACTCCTGAGCACATTTTCATTACACCAGTATCTACAGTTTTAGATGAAAATGGTCTTTATCACTCATGAGAAAAACGTTTTCATTATTGATCACGGTTTCACAAAAGACACAACGCTGTTCATAATCACCTTCAATAAGTTGCTGGCATACTTGAATTTTGAATGATTACGAAGATCTAGTGATTAGTAATAGTAATCCGTGGTAAGACGATACTATTTCAGAGCTCAAGCAAAACGCTATACTTGGTCTGGAATTGGTCTAAGAGGCAGGGCCTGAGTATTAACCCGGCCAAAACTGTACTTGACCCCTTCACCAGAAGAAAGAAACTGAATATAGAATTGCTGATTATCGATGAGGTCCTACTGAAGCTTTCGTAGGAGGCTAAGTATCTTGGATTAATTCTTGATCGGGGCTTCTCTGGAATGCTCAGTTGGACTTTGTTCTAAAAAAAAGCGAATAGGGCCAGTAATCAGCTGTATGGTAAAACATGGTATTACACCCAAAATGGTTGCATGGTCTTACCTGCCATTATTGGACCATTTATCACATATGCGACCTTGGTGTGGTGGCAGAAAGTCAAACAGACTAGAGTAAAAAAACCTGAAAAAATACAAAGGGAATTTGTGGTGCCATGCGCTCCTGCCCCACTTCAGCCACGTAGGCGCTTCTCAACCTGCCTCCTCTGCACATTCACGTGCATGGGGTTGCGTGATCGGGGCTGATGGGGGCCTATAATTACGAACAGGGTGATTTGTATTGCAACAGCTTCAGGGGCTCAAGATGGACCTTATTGGTGTCGGTTGTGATAAGGACACTAAATTTTGACCATTCCTTCACGGTCAAAATGACCAGTGGATTTGGAGCAGGAGTTTATGGTCCTAGGTGCACGGTCTTATCGCCTTTCAGGCGGAGGTCGTTGCGATTGATCTCTGTGCCCGTGAAATCCTCAAAAGAGGAAATAAAAAGCTCGGATTGACAATCTCCCTGCTAGCAAAGTTAAAAGCGCTGAAATCATTCACCTTTGAATCAAGACTAGTTTGGGGACTGTTTTATTAATGCAGTGAATGAAATGGCTAGACCCAATGAGGTTGATGGGTAATGCGATTGATTTAACACCGTGGCAACAGCGAATGGTTTTTCTAATCTATTTGTTCAAATTGGAATTGGTAAAAGAAAATTATAATTGCTTGAAAGGGCTTATTACACAGAAACCAGTGTTTGAAGTATGATTGATTCAGATTGATGGTAACACAAGTTGAATAATTAGCATTTATAATAAACCATTTATAATTAGGTTGGTTGTCATTTTTATGTAATAATTAATTATTTAATGTTACAGTACCTTGAATATGGCAACGTGCCGTCCTTGCAGTTTTTATCTTGAAATACACAACACACGCGTGAACAGCTGTTCGAGACGCACAATAAAGTAAAAAATAAGTCACAAACACATAATAATACAGTTTATAGTTCACACTTATTACAAAACATGACAAAAATTATATACAATTAAGAGTTCACGTGGTAAAGACACGTTACGGTATGAAAAACCTACCATAGACTCTGTATGGTTTTGCGGTATTTAATAAAGAACGAATTTGTGATGATTCACTGACAATGTCCTTATTTAATGAATTGAAGACTGTATAACTGGACAGTCGAAATAATAAAAACTTAACAAAAAAAGTAACTAAAACTTTGTAACTATTTTATATGATCTGCGTGCGGTCAAAGCAAGAAGCCATCTACCACCGTACAATAAAACGGAACTCGAGAGAGGGGATGTTTTGATAATTATTCTGTTTGAACTGCAAAGTCAATATTAAATAAAGGTTTCGATACTGAACAGAGGTTATTCTTAAATGAGTGCCTGGCCGTGTAGGCATAAAGGGTATTGAGGTAGCGTATCGCCTAGCTGGAGTTGGGGCCAAAAAGTCCTTCATTGGATCAGATCCTTTCTGTGAGAGCCCCAAGAGCCACCTAAGAAATGTTGTTGAAGTCAGGACGGAGAAAAATTGGTCCTCACAAAATAAATTTGAAACGAGAACAATTAGGTGAATATCACAGACTATGGTAGAATGATGTTGTTATATACATATATATATATATATATATATATATAGAGAGAGAGAGAGAGAGAGAGAGAGAGAGAGAGAGAGCCAGGGGATATATAGAATAGATTACTTCTATCCAATATTTTATCCCCGTAAATTTTACTTCGCGTACTTGTAGTAAATATTATGCCTATAAGCGTACTATACAAGTGTTCAGTATTATAATAGTTATTATACTTGTCCATAGTTAAAAAATAAAAAATAAGAAATCTAAAACTATTGAAAATGAAAAGATTTTTCAAATGGTTAGAATTCATAAAACACAATAAAGTTTACCTTGGATCTGTTCTCAGCTTCTGTAGCTAACATTGTAAGGTGGTTTTCCAAAGACTTTCTTTCTCTATGAAGCTTTAGACGTAAGAGGCTTTCCTTCCGAACTAAGATAGAACTCTTCTTCCTTTTTTTCTTTTTTATACCGTTTTCTTTTGGACTCTGACTATTTCCTACTTTTTTACACGTACTTAGCAACATTTCTTTGACCTTTTCAGTCACTTCGGTTTCAGCTTTACAAACCAACTTCTTTCGCAACTCATCCGGCACTTCCTGATAAGCTTCGTCCTGTTAAAAAAAAAAACACTTTTTTATATTTAAAAACAAAATTTAATTCAGTTGTTTGTTTATCTTTTGTAGCCATGGAATTTAAATGCATTCAATATAAAACAGTAATGACTATAATACTAAAATCTAAATAAAGTAGATTCACTAATCTGAGCCTAAAGTTCCAAAGCAATGCTGGGCTTCGGAGAGCGCCCGAACTACATAGGTCGAGTGAAAAACCCATTGATCGGATTAGTAGTTGGTGTACTTTAATGGAAAATTACAGTATAGGATTAAACTTCTATCGAGAGCATTGAAACACGGACTGGCGCTCCAGGAAGTTAACCTCCGGGAATTTAAAAAAAAGGAGTACAGTAGAGTCCCACTATTCTGAACCCCGCTATTCCGAACAGAGTTCAGAAAAATACCGATTTTTTAAACATAAAAACAGGTGAAATTAAAAAAGACGTTCGTGAAAAAACTTACATTTATTGTTATAGAAATAAGTTAATAGAGACATTCATAGAGCCTAAGCTTGATGAAAACGCCTGAAACCAAATTGGGATGAAAGCTGGTTTTGTTTCCTTCACGTTTTCCATCCGTTTTGCAGGAAGGAGGCTACGGCAACAAGCTTCCGGTGAAAGATACCGGGTCCTTCAGAAAGAAGGAAGGATTAGATTCAACAGCTAGGCACTAGTAGTGTTGCTGCCACCTACCAGTTGCTTTCATCCGTTTTTCTTTTCCGTTTTAGTTATCTCGAAGGAATTATATTTTTTTCTCGATCTTTTTTCAAGACGATGCGGTACTAACAGACAGACTGCGGGATGACAAAATGGACAGTACGAACAACCTATCCCTTCCCTTCCGTTTTTAGAAAAAAACGGAATCGTAACGCAAAGTATAGAAAAAATGGATGGTGTAAACCTACATTGAGGCGAGATCAAGAGAATTTGCCACGTCTACGTGTGATATAAGTTCAGTTTCAGTGTTCACCTCCTCCTCGCTTTCCTCCAATTCGATCAACGCTGTATAGAGCTGACACTAGCAGATGTCCCCGCACTTAATTTACGCCTTAACAAGTAAATATGTTGATATTATAATGAAATCCGTCTGTTCCGAATTACCGCCAAACTGAACAGTGTTCTGTCCCAGAGTAGTGGGACTCTACTGTAGTTGGCAACTCCAACACAGTTCTAGCCTAGTTACTGTTGCATGGTTTACTACTGCTGTACATCGCTTCCCCGTCTTCATTTGCCTAACTAGCATAAATTAAGGCGTTCGAAAAATAAAATTCCGTCAACATTTTTATCGATTGCAGACTTTTTCTCCAAGTAATGTGGCTTCCATCAAGTTACAAGCGGTCTTGAAACGAATTACAGCGTTCATCCATTTTTGTTATCTCGAAGGAATTTTAATTTTTTCTC